>KQ435859.1:3824891-3859650 GCA_001276565.1 Melipona quadrifasciata
ATTTATATTTTTCAGCACAATTTTCCAAGCAGTCGGGAAGTCGTAGAAAACGTCGCAAAGACATCGGCGATGTCAGTGGCCGTTCATTTTATCGAATACGAGCCTTCCAATATCCGAGAAACTTCGCGTAGCTGCGCGTAATTGCGAACCACGACGACGCGACGTGCTGTTCGATCGAACCCACCGAAAAAGGAATCCTCGCGAGAGCACGGTCGCCTCGTAGTTGCCACGAAAAATGATCCCAAACATCCGCGATCCCTCAATCGTCTCTTTTCTTTCCTTCTGATTAGAAATTGGGATTGAACGCTTCACCTTCAAAAATTCGAACCGTTGGCTTCGAATTTAAGCGGAATGATTTATAGATATTTCTGTTCTTTTTGGAAGCTTCCCTAGTTTCCTTTTATGATAAAACTGCACTTGAAACATGCGCTAGATCTTGGTCTGATAATTGATAATTACAATTAGAACGCGAATAATGTTATAACGTTGTATGAAATACATATTCATATTAATAATATGAATATTGTAATATGCATAAAATAAATGTGTATCGACAATATAAATGTTACAACGTCGCATGAAATGAGTATATGAATGTTACGATTGAACTACGGACTTTTATAAATTTGTGGAAAATTTAAATAGCGCAAAATGCACGTTACACTAAAAAGAATAAAAAACGCGTAAAATGAGTACAATGCTTTCTGCAATTGTTGGTAAAATGGGCGAAAACTGTTTTCCATCAAGGTTTCGCTTTTTAAATGTACTTTGAAAAAACGTGAATTTGCATAGAGATCCGCAGTCCATAAACTGTATTGTACAAAATATGCATTAATAATATAAACAAACGTTGCAACTTTGTACAAGATACACTGCATAAATGCAATGTCATAACGCGAACGTTATGTTCGCGTACGACGAATACGTTGCACATGTACTCATCCGAGCTCGTTTTCACTATCGACAATTATTCTAAACTTGCGAAACGAGGCTTACGACAATTTATTAGCAATCGGAATTGACTCGAATTTCTAAACACACGATATATTGGATCCCACCCCTAGCCATAACTCCGTGGCTCATTTTCCTATCGCTGCGGCGCTCGTCGACGATTTCACGAAACGAAAGGACGGAGGGAGAGGCTGCAGAGACGAAATTGCGCGATTCTCCTTCTGTCGTTATTGTTTCCCATCGCGTCGGTGGGAAAAACGATCAAGGAGGAGGGGAGAAAAAAGAGAGAGAGAGAGAGAGAGAGATCACGAGCCACGAAACATCTGGCGTCGTCGCGAGGAAATCGAATCTCCACGGCGAATTTCTCCTTTTGTAACTCGATAGAATCGCTACGATGAAAAATTCTAACCCCCAGTTATCGACTCAGCGTGATTTTTTTTTTTTCCTCCCGCCGCCGGAAGTTTGATCGTCGGTGTCAACGGTGTTTCAGTTGTCGGAGTGATTGAACGATACGCGGGGGTTAGTTTCGGGGATGAAACGTTCCGTTGAATAGAGAATTCGGTTGGCTTTGATACCTCTGCTTTTGGACGTAATTTAATTCGTTCCGCGAATGATCATCTGTCGTTGCTCATTTCTATGTATTTGCCTGGGAAATTGGTAAAAATTTCATTCTCTGCGATTAAAATACAACGAACGTAATAGAAAATAGAGCTGTCGTTACCTAGAATTCATTCAGTTCGTGGATGGGAAATAAAACAAGCTAGATATAATTATTCAATGCGCGAAAAGATTTACGAATTGAAGATCATGATTGATTCAATAGCGTTTATCGCGGTGTGATGTTTCACGTAGTTAGCTCTGTGGTAAAGTGACTAATGTCACAATCGACTTGTGAAGTGTCTTCGCAAATTATTCAAAAGTATATAAAATGTTAAGAACAGAGGAATCGCGATGTGTGGCATCACGTGTGTATTTAAGTGTGTCCAGATTCCACGCAAAAATGTAAAGTCGCGAAACGTATGACACAGCTAAATGCAAAACCACGTGGATACATTTAAAAGTCGAAGGGCAAGAGTTTAGAAACATTAACTTACGCCGCCGTGACTAAACGGTCCGTTACCCATTCGTTCTTTATTCGCGGATAAAATTCAACAACCTTTGACGAAAGCTTTGGAACAAATGCTGGCAGCAAACACTCTCACCCGTCGTTTTTCCGTCTTTTCTCTCCCTCCTCTAACGAAATTCCTCGCGCAATCTCTCCCCCCCCCCGTTCTTTCACCTGAAAACCACCACGCAAATACAATTTATCGACTCGCATCGAAATCGAACTCCCTCCGAAGCACGCCCGCTGCACTTTCTGGAAAAAAACTATACGGCTTCCTCTGTCCCCCTGTTGATTGGAAATGTTTGTCTCTTGGCGAATCGAGCGGTCGTCGAGCTGAAAGGCTCTTGGTCGGTTAAAAAAAAAGAGAAAGAAAGAAAAAGAGAAAAACATTCGTTGTGGAAACGCCCGCGATTCGATCGTCTCTCTCTATGAAATTTCGCAGGGAACGTTCCATCGGAAAAGGGACAGGCGAGCGTGTCAAAAGTAGCAGACCAAGGATTTAGTCCAATATGTAACTCGCGAGTCCGAGTCTCGTTTCGTGGCTACTTGAAAGTGAAATTACAGTACGCTCGTTTCGTACAATATTCGTATCTTTAACATCTGTTCATCTTGTTTATTATCAATATTACATTTATAATAGGCATAATGTTTCACACTATTCGTAATGTATTCGCATCATCGATGCATGCTCATTTTGCACAATACGTTTCGTGCAATCACGTTATTGTTACATTTTCATTTTCCTATTATATTTGTATATTTTTGTACGTTCATTTTCTATGTTATATTTGTGCAATTCTTTATCAATTGCCATCGTTAGAAACTGGCGTTTGAAACGATTTAAATACGTTATTAAAAGCCTGTGATGATTCAATTTTGATTTAGGGCAATTAATTAAAATTCTCGAGAGAAATCGTAAAAATGAAAGTATTCATAAAACGTTCGAAATTACCTCGCATAGATTCGAGTAAACTCGAAAGTACCGTTGGAGATACTTACGAAAGATTCGAATCTACTCCCGTTTCTACCCGCGATTCGTTCGACGAAGCCAATCGAAGCGGAATCGTATCGGCGAGACGAATTTGCCGTTTAAAACCAGGAGAGACACCGACTGCCTCTCGTTAATGAGTTATTGAAACGGAGGACGAATGAGAAGACTCCGTGCGAGGAACGCTTCTCGCGACTATTATCGCGAATATTACCGGGAGAATGAAGCATTCCACTTTACTGGCCGGTAGATTCTTCGCGCCGGGGGTTGTAAGGAGCAGTTTGAACAGTGTTTGAAAACTGGGAAATGAAGTTTCGGCGAGCGTGGCATGGTGGAAAATCACGTAGAAATTTATAGGTTAGCAGGGTGTGGCATCACTTTGCCATGAACCGTTTAGCAATTTCAGTTTATCGAAATTTAAGGAAAAATCATCAAAGAGTACATAATACCATCGTTCGATATTTCCGAGTACGATTTCGAAAGAAATAATAATAATGAGAAAAGGACGAAACGTTTTATCTGCGATACACTACTGTCTTTAAAGTACTGACATTATATGTTATAACTGATTATATTTAAAATTAAAACTTGCAATTTATTTGTATGGAGATTCCAAAGAAAAGAACGAAGGAAAACTTCTGAGTGACGAAACAAATATATGGGATAGGATGAATATTTCTCGAACAAATTGAATCGATATCAAACGACGAGTCATTCTACCGATTAGTCACGAATTGAGAACCCAATGAACGTGTCTGGTCAATTCCAAAATAATACATATCGATTTCATTCGACTCACCGAATATTCGTCGACTCCGGAAGTCGGCAATCCTCTCCTGCGTGGACTCGCTCGATCTTCTGGAAAAGAAGAAATGAAGAAGATTAATTCGTATGAAACTTTTCAAAAAATAAGTTTATTGTAAATTTTAACGTTTGCGAGATGTAATTTATTTCAATTATTTTGATTGCAATTTACAATGCAACACTTTAATATAATAATGTTTTAATGTAATTACTAGATATTTAAATTTGAAGGAACTTAAAATTTCGAAAATCGACGTGTCCTATTTTTTACAACGTTCTTCTTGAATCACGCGATATTCTGGAGAATGCAAAACCGCGCAAACATCGAATAATTACACCCACTTTCTGAGAAGAGAAAATGAAGAAATCAGAACGAAGTGTTTCATCTCGATAATAACATATGGACAAAGTTGGAACACTTCCGCTTTCCTTTCGCATCGCAATCCGATTGTTCGCGCCGGCTAATTATCGAACGACACGAACACGGAAGAAGTAGGTTCGAGATCATTATCCGAGAACGGAAGTTCATGCGACATGATTGCAAAAAATATCGTTATACTTCTCGAAATCATACGAGTTTTATGTTGCTGACTTCTGCCAGTTGCGTGATGCTACTCTCCCTGCAAACCTCGAGCAAGTTTCTGCTCTGTTGCCATTTCCACCGTACTTGCTCCACCACCTCTTGTTCAGTTTCACATCGAATTTTTTTACCCTTCATTCCGATAAAAGCTCCGCAGAGTTTCGCCTTTCGAATTACGATGTAAATTGTAAAGCGTGAAATCGAAAAGAAGCGGGACGTAACTGGTGATCAAATGAGAGGTGCGTCTTCTGTGAGGCCGACTTTGTGAAAATGTCGTTGGGGAAAGTATATATCGTAAAGCCTGTTTAGCAGCTTTTGCCGACCTAGATAAGATAACACGATATCACAGTGCTATCGGGACAAAAGTATCTAAGTACGTTCCTACTAGTATGAAACATAACGTCTGATATAAAATTTCCTTTTCTGTAATCACGTTTCATCAGAAAGAATCAAAGAGATTTTTAAAAGTCTGTTTCATATAATTTTTTTTTTCTTTGAGAGAAAGGTATCAAGTTCAAGATACAGCGCGTAAAATGTAATGGAATTTTCTAATTAAACGTTAAATATGCTACAGTAAATTCTAACGCTTTTATAAATTCGCCTGGCATAGTTTTTACGTGTAAGAGAATTTAGAGAAGCCAATTATAATACATTTCAAACGAATTTCACTTTTTCTTGAATTTTTATAAAACGTACAACAATCAAAATATATTATAAATATAGTTATACTTTTATTGTAATATTGTACGTATTATATTATTATAATATTCAATACACGAGCTAGGTATGTACATTATATACTAGATTGTAATACCGCATACTGAATACAACTATTACAATATTCAGTGGATGGAATAAATTCATACACAATTAGATACATAAAAATATGAATTTAAACGAAGAAGAAAAACATAATATACTCCACAATATACTGGTTGCTCTGTAATTAATTTTCGATGAAAAGACAAATACAATTTGTAATATTTTCATGTACCTTTCGAACAAGAACATCTTTCGAACATCAACATGTTGCTTATTCAACAACCGAGGTGAAATTTTCACAAAGCATTATTCAAACGAACGATAGACGATGGAACAAGATCGAGCCACAACAGAAACACCAGCGCAAATACCATCACATTCTTCTGTAATCGAATAACCCAACGTAATCGTTCGCTCGAATTACAAACTCCCCTTAAAATGCAAACTTCTCCCTAGTCGTTGAACCTGTTTAATAAAACAAATACCCTACAGAATTGGGATAAACGAATCCACCACCCCCTTTACTGAAACCACATCGTATTTCCTAGCATACAAAGAGAGAGAGAAATAGAGAGAGAGAGATAAAAGAACAAAAATTCGAACGAACGAATCCCTCGAGTAAGCCTCGATTTTTCCGACTAGAAACGACTGGTTGACATAACAGCTTGCCGACAATTTCTGAAGTTGACAAAAGTGCCAGGTGTTTGTGGCCAATTTCCGGAATTTAGCTAGGTAAAATAAGAACGTCAATATTTTACGAATGATTTGCAATTTTTTAAATTCTCAATTTCTGAAAATTCATCGACCCCTTGCTTTGCGATTTTCTTTTCAGTCTTCTTAGATAAGCACTGATGTTTGCAACTTATAATTTGCGACAAGTTCTATACTTTTTAAACTAAACATTTTTCGATCATATTGTTTTAATACTTCTTTCACGACGAGAGAATTCGATGTGACAAACTTGTATTTAAAGAAATAATACAACTGCAAAATGCACATGCATTGCAAAAGATATGATCTTCTAACATGCTTTTTCTAACTTATAAAAATCAAAAGTAATTTGTTGTCAACCTGTGAGTATATGACATAAGACTATGACTATTAATTCTGCTGTTTTTCCTACTTTTTTTATCGTGTCGTATCTTTTTAGAGATCTCTATTTGAAGAACACGAAATGCATAAAAGATCATAGATTTAGTACAACACTTAAACATTTTTACTAATATTTATCGAAATATAATACCCACTTCGTTCGACACGCGTACGTAGATTCTGGAAAGAAGCAGAACAAGAGTAAGAAAAAAAAATTCTTATACTTTCTCTGTTCTGTTCTTTTTATTTTTATTCACTCTCGTCCCTTCGAGTTGTCCAAAAGATAAAACAGCGATAAAAAGAAATGCACGAGTACGTCTCTTGATAAATTTGTCCACGCGAATCGTTCGACTTATCCGCCGGTCGTTTATTGTCGGTGCAATCGTCGTCTCGTCGGATATCGTTGCCCGGAAGTACCGAAAGACCGGATGGTCGACTCTAAACGACGTGATTCCCTGTTCTAATTAATATTCATAGGCGTAATTCGATCGGTGGCGCGAACTCCTCGCATCGCCGGATTATAACCAAGCGATAGATACACCGGCGAAGCGAGCAGCAAAGTGAATTATCGTTCGCCGTCTTGCGACGATTAATTGTTTTCGTCCGCTTACGGGAAACCGGGCCGGGAGTGGCTGTGTGCCTGGCCACGTGATGAACAACGTTATCTGCTAACGGTCGCCGCTGAAAACTTGAGGAACGATTAATTGGTCTTTAATTTCGTTTCGCTGTTCCGCGGTGGGACGGTGCGGCGGGAGATTCAAGTTGGGCTTGCTTCAGAGAGTTCCGAGGTTTCGCGAGAGGCAGAGCTGGTCTAGCGGCCGTGAGATAAAACGCTTTCGTGAATAATTTGGCGCTGTAGGCGCTGGGAACGAAATCTTTCGGCGATTGAGATTTCGCGAATGATCTGCGAATTTCAATTTCCGGCTAGAGGTGAGTATGAATTTTGGAAATATGGCTCTTGAGTATCTTGAAGTTTCGAAATCGAACATTATACGGATCGTACAAATTTAAAATTCGAACATTAAGAATCTGTCAGACTAACGAAACTGATAGGTCAAAAGATATCGTTTTTTAATAAAACGTTCTTCCATCAGGTTCTACATTTCACCAATAGCTACCAATATACGCGTAATACCACCTGTTGTAACAAGTTTTCAACTTCTGAACATATATTTGTGTATCACTAACCATCCAATTCAACGACTTTATTATCTGTGATAACTATTCTACATTAGAAATATAGTGTCGTTAGGGTATCTCAATAATTATACTACCTCCTGTCGTCGTAACTATCGTCAGTCACTTATTCCATATACTTAAATCGAGAAACCGAGCAACCACGTATCGACGTAATCGCTTGGTAATGATATAAAGATCAAATCGCCAGGGGCGATCTAATAAATCGACGATCCACTTTGGCCACCGTGAAACCAACACCGTTTCGTCTGTACAGCATCGTGGGCTCACGTCTCGTCGACACGTGTACCCTGCACACGAACAACGCTAAAAATCATTCAAACTCTACGCCAGTGAGTAAATTTACGAGACTCGCGACGTTCTCTATTTTTCCACGAGTTTACGAAACTTTGACTGTAATAACGGTACGTCGCCGTTTGCCGAGGGACTTTTCTAATTTCTATTTCCGCTCTTTCGCGACGACATCGATATTTGTCATCTCTGTTCTACCCGCGTGCCATAAAATTCGTTCCAGTCCTGTCCACTGTGAGACTACGGAGACGCTCCTCATTTCCGGTTAACCATCCAAGCGACTATTCTTTCGCGTCCGACGAGTTTAATGCTAGAACTACTGAGATGGTCCAACTCCAATCCCCCATTCGTAATATTTTTCGTACATTTTTTGGAGATAAACATGTAAATACGTTTCACTGCTTTCTCTTTTATTCTCTTAATGTCTTCTACGAATTTCGAAATTTCATTAATTCCGTCTTTTTAGTTAATACGTCAAATACGTTAGACAAATTTTAGACAAATATTTTAATACATTCTTACAATCATTTTTAAAACTACTAAAGTGATCAGAATAATCAGTTTGTAATTTTACAGTACAACTTTATCACCTACGATGGAGTTTTTGAAATTTGAATAATTTTTCGTAACGTGTACAAATGAAAGTGAAAAAGTTCATCATGATCGTGCTGCAAATTCACTTATTAAATTCAGACGTTCACATAAATAACTGTTACACGAACGAAAAATTGCTAGCAATGAGTAGACAAAGTGGATTCTTATTATATGAAATCAAACTGTTCTATTACAGTTGTATAAAGAATGTTGCAGAATATTTACATAAAATATCATGACGTTATCACTAGCTGTTTTCCAGTAAAAAAAGGAACCAAGTGAAGAGCTCTCCGAAATCGCTCTATCTCTCCGCGTAAAATAGTAAAAGTATCACGTCGAGCGTGGTCCACCTTACGGCGAGTTGCATTTTTGCGAAATGAAAATGGTTTTCCCAATATCGAGAAGTTTCCGGGCCACTTTCTAGTAAATGTCCCCGAAGTTGCTTAATACTTAAAAAGCGGGAAACGAGGGAGGACGCGACACGGACTCTTAATTATGTAGCTACTTTTAAAAACCAGCGACAAGTCTTTTTCCTTTAACTTTCCCCTTGGGAGAAATATCGGAACCATCGAAAAATTCGTCGAAAGTAGGGAGAATACAAACTCGCGAGTATCAACTTTGAAACTTCGATCGACGGGACAACGGACGCGTTTGCACGTTGCACAATTCCAACTCGACGCGCGTTTCTCACCCCCATTGTCAAGAGCAAACCATCCAGAAAGAAAGTTCCACAGCCACCTAAACACACTTACTACGATCTATCAGGCTCGTAGTCATCAATCTGCAATCGATTCACATTTTGTTAACTTCTAATAGTACCAGCGGACCCTGACAGTCCCCCGTGGCCATTGTGTTCTTCGTGCGTGTTCGGCATACAGAGGAAACACGGGATGAATCCGTGTCACGGTCGAGTAGACGGTCAATGGCAGAGGGGAACTGCGTGCGATCGGCGAATTTCCTCGTGTTTCCGGGGAGAAAAGACACACAGGCGCTAGATCAGCACTCGGGGCCGTCGATCGAAGACTCGTCGACGGTGACTTATGACAAAGAGGACCCCAGGTTCCTGCCCTTCGTCGACCCTGTTCGATCCCAATTCGCAACTACACTCGACTTGCGCGGCTTGCAGACCTGTCTCGTGGAAAAACGTCGGCTGTCTCCAACCGTTCTGGAGTGTGTTTCATCGACTCGTTTTTCCTGCCGCCACGTGGACAGGCCTCGTGTCGCGAGTCATTAATTTTAACGATCGTCGGAGCACGACCGGCGGTGAGGATCGCGCGTTCTTGCAATAGTCTTCGAGTCGAAATACTGATGGTTTTGTTTGATAAATAGGTGGAAGGATACAGTGGAGGGAGACTGAGATTTCCAAGGGAAGGTTTTTGGGAGCTTTTTGTAAGCAGGATTTTGAAAGGGGTGAGTAGTTGGCTTTGAGCGGGATTGAATTTTAAATACGGTAATTAAATACGGTAGGATTGTCACATTTGTTGGTTCAATCGGTCGTGGTATGAATATTAAATGGGGATTTTACAATTGCGTAGGTTCAGTGATGAACGAATTAAACTCTGTTAGTGATATCGTAACACGTAAATGCTGTCTTGAGGCATTATTTCTTGAAAAGTCAATAGATATAGTCATCGACGACAAATTTGTAGAAACATCTACAAATAGTATCTAACCGTCGCAGATGATTCAACTCGCGAGTAATTTCTCCAGATTCTTAGATCGTTGTCACGTTTTATAGAAATCCAGGATACATTGTAACGCTCAATTAAAAATCACGTTACAAAAGGGCTTCTTTGTAAAATCGACTGTTACGACGACAAAGCGCGAGCACGATGAATATTACCTAACAACTTTACAAACTTGAAGGCCAAAGTTCTCGAGCGCTCTTCAGGTAACAATTTTAAAGAATTGTGAAGAGAATGAAGGGCGAGTCGAATGCTGAATTGAAGTCACTTCGACGAAGCAATTACACGCGAAAACATTAATTAAGTATTAATATTAACTTTACGCTGTCGCGAGGAGCGAAAACTTGTCGTAATCGAAAAAGGAAAGCCAAAGAGCTGCGAGACGGCGTAAAATTCTCTCCTGTTTTGCGTTCTAGATTTCGTCTCATCCCCCGTTGGAATACTGACACACAATTAGAAGAGCGAGAAAATCAATACGAATTCCCCCTCCGATGGAGAGAGAAGAGTCGGAAACTTTTCTCCACTTAGGCGGAAGTTGGCTACTTTCCGGTTCGATCATATTGATCCTGTAACTGGAATATCTAATTTGTTGAACGTCCGATGTCAAAAACTTCGAACCCCTCGAAGAGATCCTCGCCGTCCCTTAAATCCAACTTTATCTTCCGCAGAAATCTTCATTTAGGGAAATCGTGAATATCTTCCTTATTTTATTATTTTTAAACGTTGTCCTTTCAGTTGCTCGTTTCGTATACTTCTGGTGCGTCGATTATTCCATTTGAAACGATACAAAATTAATACGTACGTCGATTCATGGAATACCTTGTCGACTTTCAAAAAACGCGCGAACAAAAATCTTCAATCAAAGGCAGGAATAATTTTCCATTTCGAATAGTGTCGAAATTACACGCCCGCGAATATTTCGTCAGCTATTTTTTCGTTTTTTGTTTGTGTCAACTCTCTCTTTCTGACTAATAAACTTTGTTTATGCTGAATATTTTTCAAAAACGCGTTCTACTGTACCAAACGATGTCATAAATTTCTTGCGCAACGACTCGCATAAAAATCTGCGAAACCACGCGCATTGAATAAAAATCTTCAATCAAGGAGAGGAATGTTTAATAAATTTTTGTCATATCTGTTCCGAACGACGACCGAGATCACATCCTCGCGAGTATTTCATCGGCTACTTTTTTTACCGTTTTACTTTGTCGAACGTTTCTTCCTTCTGTCGTAGAGTTCTGTTTAAAACGATTCAAGAGCGAAAATTTACAAAATCACGCGTTAGAGGGAAACCCTAATCGTCTCTCCACGTCCGAAATCGAGCAGGACAATAGCCGGCAATCCGCGTAATGTTGCCAAAATTCCCGTTAATTGCGATTCCGGCGTCTGCCAACGCGTCACACCGCCACGTGCCAAAAATCCTCTCGCGGCTCCGCCTTTTTTTCTTTCTCCACCCCTCCCCCGACCTCGATCTTTATTGATTTTGGCACTCGAACGCGGTCGCGACGCCTTCATCCTCCACCCCTCGTCCCTCCGTACAATGATAATCTCCCACCATTTCACCCCTTTCCCCTTCTTTTTTTTTTCGTTTCTTTCACCTCCAAGAGGAGACGCAATTATAAGCAGGCCAGTACACTCTCGAGCGAGTACTCGTAACAAGCGCACGCGAGCACGTGCGTGGCTCCTCGAGTGTTCTGCGATTATTCATCGGACGAACGATCGAACGACGGATGGAGATGAGATCGAGTACCTTGCAAGTAGATTCGAACCTTTTAAGGAGGCGGATTTTTTATTTTTTACTTTTCTTAATAGGCATCTTGACAATGTCAGGCATTGTTCATGTTTTTTCTACGTACACGATCTTGAAATTGTTGCACTCGCAGCAATCTTCTCGCGTAACAATTTTTCCATTATTAAATGAGTATTGTGTAGTTAAATAATTTTCCTAGTGATTCCATTTTAAGGTATGTTGTAATTTGGTTATTGTGAATTAAATTAATATTAGATTATTTCTGTGATAATTCCGCCGTAAGAAGAAAATCCCTATAATAATTTCACCCTATTGTATAATTTCTGTATGGTAATTCTTATATTTTATTCTGTTATATTTTGTACGATAACATGATTCCAACTCGGGCTGAAAGTCATAAGCGTCAAACACGCTGTAACCGTTGTATCGGTATAAATGCGTGCTCATAAATAGCGTGCTGACGCTTATGAGAGAATCCCACTTTAAAAAGTGGCTCAAAATTCCGCGCTCGGCAGAGATCTTTCCTCAATGGAACGTTAGTTACTTTGGATCTGGGATGGACCAAGTCGTATAAACAGACAGAGAGTTGCGGTCGTTCAGGATTCAGAGATTCGTTTTATGGTGGAAACTCGAGGTTCTTTCAATGTTACTTCGGAAGATATATCATCAACAGGGTTTATGTGTGAGTAGGATTATCTTTCATCTTGTGCTGAGTAAAGAGATATTTGTCAGATATTTGTGTGTTTAAGCATTTACGATGCATTTAATGCAAGTTGGAATTGCAATCTCTTGATTACGTTTTTCTTTTTTTTAGCAAGTGCTGTGTAGAAAGTGATTTTAATGTTATATTATGATATAATATGATGCAATGTAATTAGCATTATGAACGAAATCATTGCAAATCAATTCGTAATCAAATGTCAAAAAAGTATTTTGAATATTTTATGAATCGTGATTAATTTGTTGAACCATGTTAGACTAAAATACTACAGGTGCTCGAAACATATTTTTATTGTAATTATAGTAATAATTGTGCAAGAGAATTTGTGATCTTTTTGTCTCAATTTATTTACATTTTCTTGTGAATAAATTTAAGAAGCATCGTCATTTTCTTAGATTCTGTATAACATTGACTAATAAATACATTGGTGTATCATAAAAGTGTAGTAGTATGTCATAATATAAAAATTCTCATTTTTCTTTAAACACTCGATCATGTAGATTTTTATCGTTAATAGTTATTAGTTAAATCTCAATTAGTCAAGTCACCGAATCTTCCCTTACAAACATTTGAAACGCTGTTTCACTCGTTTCGTCCTGCTTTGCAGTTCGAAATTATTTCTACGAAAAATTTAAATCAACTTTCCTCTAATGTCTGCGATAAAAAGAAAATCAATAAATCCGCGATAAAAAGTGAATCGCGTCTTTCTACCTCGAATGTCCAAACAATAGACGGAGGGGATGTTACGATTGCGAGTCTCAACGAGATTCGCCATTGCCTTCTGACAATTCGAACTTAATTAACCACCTGGTCCGAGTATCTCCCCGTCGAATTTCAATTATCCCCTATCCTCTAGCATTGAAACCACGTGGAACTATTTCCGTCAGTTGGAACTTCCACGCCGCTATAATTCGATCCTATTGGCGTGCGGATATTAATTTTAGCAAAACTCCAACTGTCTTTGGCTCGCGAGGCACCGCGCCGCGCCGCGCCGCGCCGTCTCCCGGTCAACTTTCGGCTGTATTAACTCCGACACTTGCCATCGTATCGACCATAATCTCAGATAATAAAGTGGCTCATCGATGAAACTTCCCCGGTAACACCGTCGAAACGATTCTTCCTTAGAACTTTTTCGTTAGAACGTTTTTACTAGCTGCTGCTCTTAATATGCTGCTTTTAATAGCTACCTCTATTTAATTTTCTGTTGGAGCCTGGCGTTATAAACTCGCCCTGGTTTATACACTCTGTTGTACATTAATTAATTAATTATTTATACAATTATCCGTTGTCTATTGTTTATGCAATTATCTAACGACAGAGAGATAATTTTCGTACTTAAGAAGAATAATCAAGTAGGATCTGGATACAAGATGGTAAAATCGATATTGAAAGATAATAAATATTAATATCTCCCTTCTGTGACTACATTACGTTCAAAACGATAAAACATACATAAATTGTACATTGAAAAGTGCAAATTAAAACGATTGTGCGAGCAAATTGCCTTATATTTATAATGGAGAATCGACCTCGATCCTTCGCAAAAGTACCGGTAACTAGCCGGTCCATTGACATCCGACAATATTCTTAATTATCGAATGGCAACCGGAGCTACATCGCTCAGAGAACGCGGCAATCGCGAAGCCACTTAAAATTAATGCTCAGAGATTATATTTAAATAGCATGCTAACGAAATTAACCATCGATAGATGGCGTGGCGCGAGATCGGTGCCTCGGATCTTCGAACGATTTCATCAATTAGTCCGGAACAATAGCGAGCTATCCTGTCCTCCTTGTTTATCGTGCTACGACCATGTTCCATCCACCCTGACCGTTCATCGTGAAACGTGGGAGGAACGACTGAAATAGTAACAATTATTAGCATCGAATTTGATTTAATTCTCAAGTATCCCTGGCTGACGCTTGTAAGAAATCTCCAGCCTGCGTGCTGGAAATATTCGGTCCCTACCAGTGTTAATCCTCGAGAAGTATATTTTAATTCGATCGTTAGATTATTATTAGATTGTTTATCAAGTATTTTGTTACTGTTAAATTGTCAGATTATATATCGTCTAATTGTATTATTATAATATTGTAATAATTACTATTATTTGATCCACACTCTGTTTGTTATTGGCCTTTCAAACAAAATCACGGAGTCACAGATGGCTGTAGCAATTTGTATTATACTGCAAACATTCGAGGCATTTGATTTTAGTACTCGATCCAATAAAATCAAACTACTAATTAAAAATAGAATCAGGCAATGCGAGACCTAAATTTCTGTAACTTTCAATCTTCGTCCAGACAATACACGCGCGTCTAACGTTTATGAAATGTTGGATCTTAGAATGGAATCGTGTAATTTAATAACAGGAAAATCTTCTAACTTAATTATACGAAGTACAACGGAATGAAATATAAAAACTATGGGAGAAGTAACTCGCTAATAACTTGATGTCGATTCAACAGCATAAACTATGTCGCACGTGAAAACGTTGCAGAAAGTTACCAACACACTTCATCCAGTTGAAAAATCTCCGACGCGCAACAACGAAAATCCCGCCTTTAGGTTTACCTCGGCGTAGGTTCGCGGATAAGACCCGGTTTATCGAGTTATCGAGTTATGCCGCGGAAGAGAAGACCCACAACAGGCGAGCAGAAGCTTCGAAGGAAGCTTCCTGCGGTTCGAGAGTATCACGAATGATTCATCCCTTCGGTTTTAAAACGTGGGCGGCAATGAAAGCAGCGGAGGGTTGGCAGAGGTTTATCGAGGTTATTGAATCGAGGCGTGTTGTTCGCTTTCAAGAGGCCGCGCGGTTCCACTCGATGGGCTTCCCAGAAGAGCGCTCGTTTCCCTTTTTTTTTCTTTTTCGTGATTTTCTGGCTCGGATTTGAAGAAAGAAAGAATGTTTCGCGAATATTTCGTGAATGGATGATCCGCGTGCATGACCCTCAAAAGAATAATTTTTACTGTACATTTTTTGGCTTTTGGTTTCGTCCGGCGATATTCGTTTGGAGCAAAGCGATGGAGAAAAGCTCGTAACGAAAGCTACTCTCGCCAGATTTTTTGCTCGCCAAAGTGTTTGGACGAATGAAAGTTCGTTACACCGACATGTCGATAGATCTCAATTATCAACAGGATCGTCTTCGACGTACTTGAAATGATCGAAATGAATGTTTTATTTGCATCATCGTCGTATACTGTTGTATCGCACGCAATTCATTTTACGTTAAAACCACACTAAATCGCACTGTTCTTTTTACATTTTAATATTTCTCGAAAGGAGAAATATTAAAATGTAAAAAGTTCCAAGATTACAGGCAGAGTTCATTCGTCGACGCTTTATTATCGAGATTTACCCGCGCCAATTACCTGAAATTAATCCACTTTGCGGCTGGACATCACGGTAACGAACTTCCCCCCGCGAAGAGAAACTTAAACATCCCTGATGCATCGAGTTTCGCGAAAATCCTTTAAACTTTGGAACTTACACGATGAAAAAATTTGAATATGCAAATCGGTCTAATCTGCGCTTTTACTCCCGGACGAATTAAAATGAATCATCTCGCGTGTCCTGCCCGCGCGAAACGCCATATAATTTCACGCGAGTAATTTGCTTTCGTTTCCCCAAGATCCCAATTTTCCATCGCCAGAATCCATTACACGGGAAATTATGAAGGACTCGAGGCTCTCTGTCTATCTATCCATCCATCTGTCCGTCTATCTCTGTCCCCTTGCAGTACAAATACACCTGGCGAATCGAATAAAAGTTTCCGCAGCCGCGAGAGCCTTAATAAAAGACATTTAACAAATTATGAAGTCTCATTATGTACTTAGGCCGCGGTGCAATAATATTAATTGCAAAAGTCGGGCGACTGGCTCCCAGAACTCGCGGTATAAAGCCCGCAGGCTTATTTCATTAATAAAATGCGAACTTTCAGCCGGGCCAGGTTCTTCCTCTTTCTCCTCTTCTTCATCTTCTTCTTCCTCTTCTTCTTCTTCTTCTTCCCGTGAGCGAGAGCAGATTCCAAGATTAAAAAACTTCTCTGTGCCGGCCCGTTATTTAAAAAGCTCCCGTTGAAGAACAATTTATAGACGCGCGAGGCCACGCGTCCGAGTTGCAATATCCGCGAGCTAGCGACGATAAATCACGCGAATCTTCGCTTCATCGTTCCTCGTCAACGTCCCGACTTGCGCCCGCCGCTCTTTCGGACGCATCGCCTTGGAAAACCTCTTGTGCAACGGACTGAGCAAAAAACGAGCGACGCCCGTTCCCATTTCAGTCGCATGTATAATACCGATGTGTTGCCGATTCGTAATTTTTTCGTGAAAAGGTGTCAGGGCATCCAGGAGAATTTCACCGAATCCGAAAAGTCATTCGTTTCTTCTTTACTTCTTTCGCGCTATTCTTGTCACGTCTATTGATTGCTATTTTTATTAATTTCGAGTTTTTTTGCCGTTGTATTTGCTCTACGTTCCTCACATTTCGCGTCCATTCGAACACATTTAACAAATATTCAAAATAAAAACGAAGCACTTTTCTATGTCGGTTTATCTTCCATGCGGAATTACCTTCTACTAGTTACGCGAAACTGCACAAATATAACTTCATCTCGGTAACACAAAGTTCTGCGTACGAAAAGAAAATCTTCTTCGTTTATGAGAACCACGATTTATTACAAAAGTTATTTTCATACATTTTGTTTCTTCAGTTCGAATTTCAGAGAACCGATTTCTACGTGTAGTGTGTGTAACCGGTCTACAGTAAGATCACCAGCTCCGTAATTGCTAACTACCTGTACTCAGAATACGTTATTATTTCATATTTTTGTATGACAAATATTTATAATAATATTTTAATAATACTATTCTTATAATATTCGTAATAATTTATAATAATTTTTATAACATGCATTTTTCTTGACAAATATGCTATTGTTCAATTCGGAATTCTCTGCCATCGATACGTCACAAGCAAACACACTTGAATTCGATTTTTATTTCATCCCTCACGTGTACGTGTATTGAAAGTAACAAACAAGCAATAAATAACCGATCTCAACGTCTACAGCACTTAAAAATTAAGTTGATTTATAACCACTTTTCAAAACAGAAATTCGAAACTCGCAGTACACCTACTTCAAAGTCCAAGGGAATGACTGCGAATGTCAAATAGGAGCGGAGGTTTCATCGCCATCACGTCCATCGATTGTCCGGCCCATTTAAGATCGCCGCTTTTCATTTCAACGCACTTATCCGACCGACCAATCTATCCGGCTGATCGTTGGCCACGCTATAAATCAACGTTCCGTTGTTTTAATATATCAAACACGGCTTTCAACCCGGTCATGATAGCAATCTATATCCCGGAAAGCTGCCAGGGCAGAAGTGAGTCGTGAAACTTTGCTGAAAAATCCCGTCGAAATCCCGCGCATAACATTGTTTCCTTCGTCTCGTTTTTTTTTCTCCTCTCTTTTTTTCTTTTCTCTCTTTTTTTTTTTTTTTTTTTTTTTGCTGTTGTTGTTACTCAACCCCGTTCCGCGGACCGAACGAACTATATAGTAGTTGCAACGAGCATCGCGCGCGTAATAAAATCGACATTTGTTCCCGCATTTTTTCGTGCCGCACGAACGAAAACAGACGTAAAATAGAAACAGTTTCGGTTGCAGCGCGTGTTTTCTCTTCCCGCGAGTTTCAGGTTTTGAAGACTGGACGCTCGCGGCTCGCGAGTATCAAAGTGAAAGAGTTTAACTACGTGTAACGAAAGAAACTTGAATAACTCTTCAGAAAATGGTTTTACTTCGAGTTACTTTTGAGGAAGACGCGTAACGTTTAAATATACAGAGAAAGTGACTGTATCTCTATTACATTATATCGTTTGAAAATATATATTTTGACAAAGTTTAGAGGAAATCGAAAAATTGCAGATGTGAAAAAAAGTATCTCTAGATAGAATGTCATATTAATTCTTTTTAACTCGGATAGCTCCCATAAGGGTGAATAATATTATACTTATTTGAAGCATTTCTTTCCTTATTTTATACAGTGAGAATAATTAAAATAAATTTTTTGGATATGGTCGGATATTATACGTGGATAGTCATTCTCCAAAACGAATGTCTCGTAACTTTCAGCCACATTTTCAAATTCGTTCCCAACTTTATTAACGTGCTAATGAAATTTCAAGAAGTTCCGTATAGCGCTTGCAATATATTCGCAAGAATTCTCCGTGACGAGTATTCAAGAATTCTCACGAGTCTTGCGTCTAAATGCACGTCTCAAAAATAAAAATATTAAAAGACGAAACAATTTGAAGAAAAAAAGAAACTTCCATAGACGCGTGTATCAATGTGCATCATCTTTACACATTTCGCGACTTTATTTTCGCCTCCAATTAAAAGACCCGACTTGTTTAACTTGCAAACAAACCCACGTTCGCGTTTTACGAATTGAATAAAATTCTACCAGGTTTCGAATCAAGCTTCAACGCGAGCGAAACTGTATTGCGAAAGGTAACTTGCTTTTCGCGAATAGGTCTCCGTGGTACCCTTTGCTCTCTATAATTCTCTTCGAGTCTCTTCTACATCCTG
This sequence comes from Melipona quadrifasciata, assembly GCA_001276565.1. Lineage (NCBI taxonomy): Eukaryota > Metazoa > Arthropoda > Insecta > Hymenoptera > Apidae > Melipona > Melipona quadrifasciata. Next base: position 3,844,006 of record KQ435859.1, read on the forward strand.
CGCACGAATAAACTCAGCCTGTTTCGCCGAGTACGTATTAATACGAAGGCGTGGACCGAATACAATTCTAGTAAAATTTGTTATACAAATAGCGGCAATTTGCAGCTTCGAAATGTTCAAGTCGAGGCGAAACTGGAAAAAATATATCCTGTTGCGTCGCGAGAAAATCACGCGTGTTACAACATGAAAGAAAATTTTATTTTCTCGACAAATGTGATCGTAATTCCTGTTGTTGCGTATTCCGTTCCTCTTCCTCCTCTTTCGATTCCACTATAATCGCATGAATTTTTATTTCCGTAACATTCGAAAATAAAGACCTGCAATTATGTTCAGAATTTTGTAAAATAGGTGTTGCTTCCTTTTCGATAAATGTCAGACTCTGCGAAGTTGATTCGTATTATAGACTTATATGTAAGTGACTATTTGATTTGATTATTCCAAAGATTTCGTCCTTTCATCAAAGAATTTCGCGTGTATGATCATATTCTTCAAATTACTCTTGAAAAGATTCGTTCATTGATCACTTTCATCTCGTTTCTCATTTAACCTTATCTCAACGAAGATTGTAATTGTCGGACGTTAGAATAGTGAAACTAGATCAGTGAGATGAAACAGTTTATCTCACTCACAAATTGTCCTATAATATAGTAAACGCTTCATTGAGAGTTGTTGGAATGTCTTTTACGCTTTTCATAAAACCACATTGGGGAAATTAGATATTTAACTCTCTCGCGGACAACGAAACAACGTTCGCCTATGGAACGTTAATGGAGAAAGAGTTTCGTACAATTTTTTTTGGAGGGAGATAATCTGCAATTCATCGTTCGCCACAAATCACGAACGAACACGAGAGATAAAAGTCTGAAGAATTCCAGCCAAGAGGCTGGAGAGGGTCTGATTCTGCTCATCAATCACTCTAGCAAGACATCATCCAGCAACGCGTAAACTACGAAAAGAAAGTGCGACGATGAAGCATCGTGTGTGCATCTAGTGTGGCTTTTGCTGTACCAGCAGGAAGCGGTTCTATCAGCTGCTCGGAGACACGTTCGACGTCGTTATATCCACGTGTGGAAACCACGTTCCAGTCACCCAAAGTTTTTATTGAATATTCGCCGAGGGAAGATGTAAATGTGAGAAAAATTGTGAGCATCTACTGTTTGAGATTAATAAAAATACGACAAAGATATTGTACGATATAGTATTGTACAATATTTTAAGATAATGTTGTAAAAAATTCATCTGACAAGAAAAATTTACATAATTTTAGGTTGACGACATATAGTCTTTGATTTCTTGGTTCTGAAGTCGATAAAATTGCAACAAGATGAAACATTACTCGGATGCTATACGAAATTAGTACTAAAAAAAATATAGAGCTTCGAATTTCACAAGTTTTGTCATACATATTGCTTACACTTGTTTTCTACATTGCCCACGTAAAATTTATGAAATTGTCTCCGCCTGCTCTTTCGCAGAGACACCTCGCATCTATAAATTTGTAGCCTCAGAAGCCATTTATCAAATTGAGTTTCGCATTCCTTTTTTTTTTATTTGACGTACCATATATAACAATATCTCTGCACGCTGAATTATTGATCGCATCACTATAATTTCGTAGACCTCCGACAAACCTCTCTGGAATCCAGTGCTCTGTCCAGCAATCACAACACGCGAGCAACGTCGAAATCAATCGGTGTCCCTCGAGTATCAGACGCGCCGTAAAAACCAGTGAAAAACTCGAAATCAAACTGGGGAAAGACACGCGCGATACCACGTAGGAATCGATCGAAACCGCGAAACGATCCTAAACAACCGTCGCGAAAATCCCAACCTCATTTGTGAAAACTCGATGTACCGTTCTTGCATCTCTTGCGTCGAAAAAAAAGAAAGAGAACCGATATTTAGGGACTGGATCTGATTTTTTAATTTGAGCCTAATTTTCTAATTTGAATACACAGTAGCTCCATGTCCAGTGTGAGTAGACAATGATTTTATCGTAGGATATTCCACGATTTTATCTCCTGGACAATGATTTAGAAAGTTAAATTTCGAATTACATATCAGAATGAATATTTACAAGTTTAGAAAACGTACTCCAAGACTGACGCTTTGACCAAAAGGACCAGAAGATCTTGAAATGGCTTTTCTATTGCAGCTACGTTATCTTCAAAGTCTACAGCTAAATTGCAGTTTAAATGCATGATATACAGCACTGAACCACCATTCTTACGCTTCTTCCTCTACATTGACATTAAAATTATTTTTCATTCAGAAACATCACGCAGGGCTCATAAAAATATAAGCTCAATCCCCTTTTTAAATCCTTCTCTTGCAGAGCCTGATTTTGATTTAATAATAACACCAGATTGAGCATATCCACGAATTGCAAGTATCGGCATTGCTCATGATGGTACTAGTAATTTATTGAAAATATCAAACACCTAAATAGTTTCTGAATATTTCCTATTAAACTATTAAACTATTAAACAGTTAACTTATTTCCTAATAGAATGATTGCAAATTACACAGTTTTCTAAAGCTTATACGTATATATATAGACGATAGAAAGCAATAAATGTAAAAAAAGGTTAAACAACATTCAACATTCAACTAGAAACAGGTCAAGTTCGATTGAGGTTCGAACATGCTTGCGAGGTGCTCGATTCCATCTCTACCGGTCCGCAGGCCTCGCAATAAAATCGAAATTTATCCATGCAACGTCGCGGTTGGTAGAACGAAAAAGGGTGAGAGAGCAGGGAAAAAAGGGAGCGAAAGAGAAAACGAGGATGGTAGCGGCGCAATGGCGACACAGGGTGCCACGAAACTAGTCTCTGCTTTGTCCGAAAGCAAGTCGCATGTCGACCGTGCCGTCTGCGACTATACTTCATAGCCTCGCGCGTCGCATGCAAGTTTAATCTTGTGGAAGTAACGCAAATGCAGTAGCCACATAGCGACGGGCCAGCCCGTGCCGGCTGCCTGAATAATGCATTTATGTATGTGTCCGCGGATATGCTGTTCTCGCTTGGTCGCGGAATCCCTCCGCGAGGACGCTCCTCTCGATATTCGAGAGACCGAGGCGAGCCTGTCCTATTTTCTCTCCCTTCGGTCAACACCGTCGTCACTCTAACGCGATGTCTATTAGCGTTACGATTACAACCGCTTTGATTGCAACGATAATCGTCCGATTCGGGGTTCAGCTCGAGTTTCCAGCTCACGGACTTTCCATCAACGTCGGAGTGAACTCTGTTAGCCTGCACGATTGCAACCATATTCGTTTCATCTGGCTAAGGCGAATGATAACTTATAATGTTGTAAATAATTTCTTGGGACTTTTAGGTGGAGAATAAGAAAATATTAAGCAAGTCCCTTGAGATTTTCTTTCATGATGTCAAAAAGGTTCCTTGAGGGATTAAATTCTTATTCTGAGCCTTCAGCGATGCAAGTTCTCTTAACCTCAATTTAACTTCATTTGGCGGGTTCTGTATGCTGAGGATGCTGTGTGCGTTTATGTTAAAGTCGGAGGAAAACGGTTATGATGAACGTTGCAAATGGTTCGGTTTGGACAATATTGGGAAATCAAGTGCTAATTTGAAGGGTACATATGTTATATCGTAGTTGTAGGTAGAACAATTTTAGCAGCAGCGAGTTAGACTTAATAGGAACATGCGCGGAATCTCTGTACATCCTTGGAATTTCGTCTAACAAAGATGGATTAATCGTTGTACGTGCATATTCCATGCGACAAGAATGAAGCTTCAATAAAGTTTCGAAGATCAGAAGCTCGATTGTCGAGCTTCTTCGAACGTGACTCGATATTTAAAACTCTTTAAACTTTCGATTAGTCTCGATGACAGAGAGTAATTAATGTTCGATAAAAACACGAGTAGCAGCATGTTCGCAAAACTTCTTCGTCCGCAAACACCAGGTGATAAGACCAATTCCGACGGCGATAAAAATCCGCAGATTTCAAGCGGCCACGGACGATGTCGATATTTGAATTTACTGCGGCTTCCGGCTGGGAGCGGCGTCCGTTATTTGCGAATCGACGCCCCCGCTCCCCACACCTCGAATATCTCTACGCGGATGTTATCCGTAACAATAAACGTGAGTGCAAATATGGCTTTTACGAAACAAGAATCTCCTTTCTCTCGTGACTCTTCGATACCGCCGTTCTGTAAAGTCGTTCCTGTTAATTTCCACTCGTGCGTTATTCGATCCTAATGCCTGCATCCTCATCGACAAATGGATTACCAACCACCTGGATCTGTTTCGAACCTGATTGGATCTAATCGTCAGTCGTTTAAATCCAGGTAACGTGATTTTAACCGATTCGCTCTAAGCAAGAAAGTGAATTTCCAGGAAGGAATTGCCGTGACCCGAGCTTGTACTCGGGAAATAAAAATACGGGGAATGGATTACAGAAAAGTTTGAAATACAACAAAGAATTTATACAGAGTATAATTAAATCGATTCACTATTGAACACATAGCTCAATTTAATTTAATCAGTTTACTAAATTTATCGTTAAATGCTCTTTCAAAATTAATTAAAAGCCAAAGAGAGAAAGAGAGAGAGAGAGAGACAGAAGGTGAGCATGGTCATCGAACCTTGGACTCTATGACCTCCTTCGCGAGGTATTCGTGCAGCCAAGAAGTATAATCACGAAGATTGCTCACTTTGTCTTTTCGTACGGTCCCGTTCGCCAAAGTAAAAATGAAAAGAAGAAAAACAAGAAGAAAGAGCTGATCTTCGAGAGAGAGAGAGAGAGAGACAAGCATGCGCAAAAGATATTTGGAACACACGAGACAATTATTATTCCGATCTTAAATCTTTCGAACAGAGAGCCAAGCTTTTTTGTAAATTCTCTTTGTCAGCTTTCTATTTCGAGATGATCAATCTTCTTAATAAATAAAAGCGTGATGCGAAATGCAATTTTTCTTGTATACGTTGATCATTTGCAAAGATTTGAATTGATCGAGTTAGCTGGATTCAAGCTGGGTTTGAAACTGTTTTGTCATTCGTTCAATTTAAAATGTTCTTTCAATCTTTACGGTGTCATATGAAACTAAATTTTTCGACGTATACTGTTTAATACTTTTCCGTAGAAAACACACCAAGATACATTTGTTATTCGATGCATTAAGAAATATATGATTTTATTTCTAAAAAAAGTCACAGTTAATGTTTGTACTTGTTTGGTACAATTGAATCATAATTTTCGACCTAACCTGAACCTAATTCACCTAAGCAGCCTCTTTTTCATGCTCTTTCCCATCCAGAAAATCCCGATAATACGTCCTCCTTTATTCCATTTGATCATCGGTTCTCCTTCGCCGCAAAACTGCACGTCAAAGTCCAAGGTAAGAGAAGAAGAGAAATAAATTCAAGCAGGAGGCGATAGTCATCGGCATAAATTTCTTCGACAATCTCCCAACAATTTCGCCGCCGATCGTACGCTCCCACGCCAAGAAAAGGCCGGTGATTATCGAATAAACGCCAGTTGGATAAAGAGTCAGATATCACTAGAAACAGTAGCCGAAAGCCGCATCGATAATTGGGCGAAACCGGTCGCAGGAAGAAAATGGTAGACGGCCAACTAGAGAGAGTATCAATTTCCCAAGTAGCAAAGGGTGGCACCCCGACGTAATTGAGATATGCTATGTACACAAGCACGAATCACTACAGGGGGAACCTCTCTCGTCTAGGCTAATAAATCGTGCATAATTCAAGCCCCCTTACGTAGCCTGCAATGCGCCGATACTTTTGAATAATGCAACCTGCAGCCCGAACCCGACAGAAGAGGGTTGAGTCGGGTTGGTCGTCGACGCGGCTCAACGTGCGCTTAAATACCCGCCGGTTTGTACTTCTGACAGCGAAAACGGCCTACCAGAACGCTGGCAGAATTGATTCGCCACGCTTTCCGCCGATTTATTTCGCTACCGTGCCGTATTCCGCACGCCTCAGCCTGGTTAACGAGGTGACGAACCTCTCGAACGTCATCGTGAGAACTTTGAGCCGAGGAAGAATTTTATTGGGTGTTGGTTGCACCGGTTTCCCGGTGCAACCAACCTGGATGGAGATTTGAGAAAGTTTGACGAAATTTGGCTGAGTTCGCGGGCTTTCGTTTGGACAAAAACAAGAAGGAATTCTGACGATTCGAATCACATTTTTAGTTAAGGACGACCACGCTTATTGATCTAAATACAGTTTATAATGTGCATCTTTATCGTATCCATGATCCTTTAAGCAAACAATCTTTTATTTACCAATATAACCAATATTACTAATATAATGCAAAAAATGACACTAAATAATGAAACGTATTTCGCGAAATTCTGGATTTTAACTCTCGCGATCGATGACAGAAATCTTTTGTCCAAATGGAGGCTATTTTTGAAAATTTTAATCAAGCTGGAGCATGCGAAATGTTTTTCGAAAGTACGGTCGAAAATATTATGCACACCTCTCGAATCTGAAGTTGCGTAGAGTGTGTCGCGTGCAAATGGAACAGGCGAGCAATTAAAAATGAATTAATTAAAATGGTTGGTGATAGAGAGAAGAAGGAATTACTTGAATACCATGGAGTTTTCTAGAGAATGTAATGAAATCAGATGAAATCTTTTGATACGACAAAAGATGCATTCTTTTAATTTAATTCTCATTTATGTAATCCTGTTTAAAATTAAAGGATAAAAATCCTTTAATACGAAGAACCTTAATTACCTCTGAACAAAATTAATTGTAACTTGTGCTATTACTGGTTATTAATGATGATATGTTTTATTTTGTATATTAGTACACTGACGTACCAAAAACTAAAAAGTTTCACCAAAAAAAAATACACAGTTGCACTTTCAAGGTACAATTCCTACGAATTTATCTACAATACATGCTTCGATGTAATCTAATTTCAAACCTCCCCTATCCCTCGCAAATTTCCCATTTTTCTCTATCCACGGTCATTTCGAAACGTCCTGTAGACGAGAGCGAAACAGAGGAAGCCGGCATTAATCTCGCCGAGAATGAAGTGTTCACGGTAAAACGAAGTTTTATAGGACCACGCGGCCAGATCAATTTCCGCGGGCACATGCAGCGCCGCATGCAAATAACCGGAAAACTCCACGGTCAGCAAGAGTCGAACTTCCTTCCCTATATACGTAGATCAGCGCGCCACTCGTTCCCGTGAGCTCAGCCCTCCGAAAAACTTCAAGATAGAGGGACACGCCGTGTCCCACGTTCCACGACGAAATCCCAGCACCTTCCTCTCGTATTTCCATCTCGTTGGCTCTTTTCTTTCTTTTTTCTTTTTTTTTCTTTCTCTCGTGGATCAACGAAGACACCGGAGCTTTTCCAGACCGATCGAGTATACACGAAGGTACACGCGATCTCGAGGACGTGCAAATTAAAGTTTCAACATGAAAGAACCTCGAAACTCAAAGTTGCCACAAGCGGGAGAGAGGTAAAGACGAAATTCTATCGGATCTAGAGAAAACAGGGATCCAGGACGGGGAGTGTTCCAAGAGGCGAAATTCGCTACTTGCGCGAGGATCGATCGGCCAAGGCTGCTACTTCCGCAAACATCCGACCACTCCGCGGAATTACTGGACGCCGGTGTATGGGATTATACGGCGAATTCCTCAACTTATGCACGGAATTAGGTTTATAAGATCGAACGATTTCTCGCGACCATCGAATACGTCGCATAGTTGGCGTCTAACGTGATCAGACCATCCTGACGTTTCAGTCGATCCGGGAGAGGAACCAGTGGTTCTGGCTGTTTATAGAAATGTGTTGAGTGTTAAAAACCGTGATCGAAAAATTTTTTCTGTTCCTTGAGCTGACGATGGTAGTAGTAACGAATGATGTTTCGCGAAACGCATTGTAAGGTGGAAGACGAATTTTATTCGTTCAATGTGATTGAAGAATATTTTCCTTGCTCCTTGTAGGCAACACTCGAGAGTGATTGTAAAAAATTATGTTTTTAAACGTTATTTTGTATGATCGAGCATTTATAGAAGAGAATTTTCCGTTTGTGGAAAATATATTGATCCATTTTCTATGTGGAACATTTGCGATAGTACGTGACGATAATGTTTAAAATAGATAATATTATCTCATTCATCAACGAGATTAAAGAACAATCCGTCTTTCTTGCAAATACTCAAGGAAATATCGTCGAATATTTTGAAATTAACCATAAAATATATAAATATATTTTCTTCTGACGATAATGACGTTTTGCCTTAGGTAAAGGCTAAAGATATAAACAGTAATGCTCTTTGTAGAATCGAACGTTTGAAACATTCCATTTTCTCAAATTCCATTTTCTGCTGCATTTTATCCCTCCAATCGTGTTCGTAAAAATATGAATTTGCGTAAACATCCAGCAGATGACAATTCCGTTATTTCATTCGTCAACAGGATTCGAGAGAATACCACGAAATATTTCAAAGTCAATCGCAAAGGTTGCATAAATGGGCCGTGATCAAAGATAATAACGTTTCACGATATAAATTGTACAAATAATTAATAAGACAAATTTCCAGATTTTATCGTTCCGTTCATCAAGAAAATTGAGGTACGCTCTCCCCTTCCAAAACGAAGCACGAAAGGGCCATTAACCTGCACGATCAAACACTTCAAAGCGAATCGTAGTCAGTGTATAAAGTATCCAGGATCCTCGAAAATTCCTCGACCTCGTCCGCAGGGAAAATTATTTATCGAGATGAATATAGAGCTGGCTGATGGGGAAACCCGTTTCCGTGTTTGCAAATGGCAATCGCGTGTCCCGGATAAAATCATATTTCGTAATATCGAAGCGTTGACGGCTCATGTGCATGACGAAAATAATATCTCTCTCTCTCTCTCTCTATTGGAAATCGTCGTGCACGCGTGTCTCTGCCCTCCACGCGATTCCACCATCGATTCACGTATGCACGTTCCATTGAAATACGAAACGAAATCAGAAATAATTAGTCGCTTATATACTTTCGATCGGGCGACCAGGGCAGAGATTCATTTTCGTTTCTAGCGGCAATCGCCGGAATCGAGCGTTCGTCCGATGATTAATGAATCGGTCGGCGTGTAAGTTAATATCGCCGCGTACGGCAAAATAATGTAAATAGGGTTAATCCGCGCGGCCGATCGCGTCAAGTAATCTTCGTTACATTAATTTCGTCGACAAGTTGACGACAGATTTTGCGCGTTCGTTACGCGACTCGGGCTCGTTAATAACGCCGATCGATTCTAAATTACAGCCACCGGCTTTGTTCCGACGCAGTTATCATCCGTGGCAAAACACGAACGGCGGTTTCAACGGGGCTAATCGCATTTCGCTTAGAGTTCGGGGGAATTCGACGAGATTTTTCAAAGCGAACAATTGTTGAATTTTACTTCGATAATTGATTCTTTGGAGAAGAAAAATACCGTAGAAGCTGTTATAAGTAAGAAAAGGTTTCGTTTTAACATCATATATTTCAGGATATTCTTTCCTTTCGTTGTATCATCACTTCTAAATATACTCACATTAAGAATAAATGTCAGAAACTTTGTTTCTCTGAAAAAGAAGAACCGAAATATATTCTTGATTTGTGTATGTTAGAAATGATCCAATAGTCGAAAACGTTAATTATCACAAACGAACGAATGATTTCGCTCACATTTCAGATCAAATTATCAACGAAATGAGCACAAATCGCATTCGATCGAGTAAATTTTGTCCGAAAATAAATTGCAGTTTGAACGAATGTTCAAAGTTGTTGAACCTAAGAAATTATAGAGACTGAATAAGCATCTCGGACTTGTTGCAACGAACAGATTACAGATTACAAGCAAGAGAATTTGTAACGATGCGAATCAGTTTATCGGTTGCCTGGTCGGTTTCTGGGCTGGAGAAAGAATCCAGGAATATTCGTCGAAGTGCCCGATAATTCCGCGGTCGACGAAGGAACGGCGAGCCTGACGTGAATGCACGTAATAATCTTTTCGAGAGGCAACGGCCGCACACGATACGATCCAAAATACACGTGTATGCATACGGTAATCCCGTAAGAGGCGGGCAGCAATCCCTTGGAGTGGCTTAAAAGCGCACTATGCGAGCTCAGCCGCGGACATTTCGAATTTCTCCTGGTGGCCGCCGTATGAAAGAACCCCGTTTTCATGGATGTTCGAGCTTTCAAACGCGAGCCTAGTATCGCCTGCCTCCATCAAATGATCATCGTTCGACTTCACCATCGATTTGTTTACTGGCCGTTCGTCGTTACATCGACGTTCTTTTTGGAATCGGATCGATGCGACCTGGTCCGAAGAAAACTCTGTTCCACGTTACGTACTTGACACACGATTTAAATGCTCGAAGCAAATTTGACGTTGTTTGAATAGAAATAAAGGTTCAAACACATCGACTTCTTTGACTCGATTATATATGGTCTTGAAAGAAATTTGCGTTAGCTCACTTGACGAGGGAATGGTCATTTCATTGAAGAACAGAATAACTTTTTCGCTTTATTTCGTACTTTGTATCCTTTACGGACCATCTATCGAGTAATTTCCGATTTCTTGACAGCGTAAAATTTATAAACGATCTGTCTGATTCGTTGAATCTAAGAAGTTATATTATTAATTCAGTGGAAATGATTGTCACTTGAAATTGCCATTACTAGCGAAACAAAAGGAAAACATAAAAAATATTTCTTTTCGTAGTTTTTACAGCATTTTCCTCTTTTAGAAAGCAGAAATATAATACCTTTAGAAAAGTTGTTGGCTGTAGAGTGGTGCTCGAACGATTTCATCGATCGCCTCGCTCGAACTCGCTAGATTTATTTTTATCGGATGATTTAAAGACTTTGCTCCACTTATCGTCGACAAATAGAAGCTGTACATCACGGAAAAAATCAAAATCAATTCATTAATTGCAATAATGCACGTTACACGCGTACTATTTGCTCAAAATATCTGAAATTCCTGAGGAAATTTTTAACAAAAGTCTTAGTGACAATTAGAGCATAAAACATGCAGATTAGAATATCTATTGCGATATACTTGAAAGATAAAACAAACTTCTTTTCACGCTCCATTATTTCAGATATGACGTTCGCGAAAATTACCAACTGCACAAAAATCCACCGTACGTTAATGGACAAAATAGAAAGGAAGAAAAAAACAATGAAAAATCTCTAAATCTTCATATCGAATTAATCGTATTAGCGCAATTCCATCCGGCGGAGCTAAGATGAAAACCGTGTCAAGGAAATTGGACAGAAATTGCATGGAGTTACTCCGATTGCATTAACTTGGCGAAACACTTGCTTGCCGGTGAGCAACGTTGAAATTTAAATTACAATTGGGGTTTTCCTTTCTGCGCGCAAGGAGTTTCCACTACGGGGGAAGAAAAATTGAAACGGAATGGTTAATCGCAGCGAATTTTTCAGACCGTGTTACATCTGCCACGGTATCTTACCTCTCTTTCCTCTCTCGTAGCAGCTCGTTTGTTCGGAATAAAAGTAACGCGCGGCGAACGAGGCCCTTTTAATTCAATATGCAGACGGCGTTCTTTACGGCGTTCCCTAAGACGTCGTTAACTTTCATCGCTTCCGGTGTCTAAGCACGTTCGGCACCTTTATCATTGCACACATTTCATTTAATTCACGCTCACGCTGCGTTGCTACCTTCAACCCTTCCCTCCTCGACAATTCCGCGAGGTGAACGGAAAAAATCTTGGAATTTATCGAAACCATTACCGAAACTTTACGGAATGCTCTATTTTCTTACACGAGGAAGATCACAGATTCAAAGAACCAATTTTGACAAAGATTCTTTTCGTTTGGCATTACTTTAGGAGAGAGTTAATTTTAGTAAAGAACAGTAAGGAACATTCGATCACGAGCGTTCATCTGGTGTGTTGTTCTTTCTTCTCATTTTTGTCTCGTTAAAAGTTATAGAGAAATATTAGCGTTATATCAATTATTATTATTACTGGAAATTACTGACAACTCGTATGTAGAACGAACCATCTAAATGAAGGTGGTGTATAAGAATTAGGTTACAAATTTATTTGTAATCCTCTATGAAACATGAGAGAAATTCCAATGAAGCAGATCCTGACATACGCGAGAGTATTGTACATTTAGTCCATCATTTAAGGGATCATGAGCACTATCGAACACTAGACTAGATTGAGCACTAACGTGAAACTCTAGATTAAAGATTGTCATTTAATTGTTGCATCTTTCTATTGAAAAGTCCTGGGCATTTTTAGGACAACAGCGAAACAAGCAAGATAGTTTTTACGAAATTTAAATTACCTGTTGATAGGAAGCAATAAATATTGGAAGTAACGTAAAGCGTTTTATCTGCAAGCTGGGAAGGAAAGAAAGAGTGCTAACGCTGCAACACTTGATACATAGGCGCGAAAGAAGCGAGCGTGGATACAAGAGAGAAAAAAGGAATTGGCAAGAGAGAACGGTTCAAACAAAAGCTGGTGAAAGCTGGTAAAAAGGGGGAAGAGGCTAAGGAATGAAGAAACAAAAGAAAGGAGGAGAATGTGTGAGAAGATAAATGGATACGAGTGTGAAAAAGGCGAGATGTGTATTGTGCGTATCCTGTGTAAATTTTTTAACAAAGTTGATTGAAAATTAATAAACGAATCACTGTCAATAATTGAAACTAAGAATATTAAATTTAATATCTGTTTACGTGGCATTTGTTAAATTGTAACAAATGATAAACATGTACCGACACAAAAATGTATTTTTGATATATCAATTGAGAACGAATTATGTCTTCATTCTTTCGCAAATTTAAAAATAGAATGAACTTGATGTGTAATTTTTTACGAAAAAAGAAACCGCACTTGCGCTATTGTTAAATAAAAAGAGAGAGAGAGAGAGAGAGAGAGATATGTAGATGTTGATATTGTGAAGGAAATCGTGCATTGTAAAGACGCGGATCGCAAGGATTGACCATGGCACATCTGAGAAGAAAACCGTGCGAATGAAAGGCATCTTTGGTCGAATATATATCTTCGAAATGCCAAACGGCCACTACGTGTTTCGTTTTGTGTGTCGAACCACGACAGTTTTATCCGTCAAGTCTGAATGAAACATCCCTCCGAATGAAAATTCCCTCGTCGATCACGCTTTTTTACAGCCAGGGATCGGTTAAAATGCTGCAAACACGCGACACCTGACTTTGCAAGAAATGAAAAATACCCGTATATCGTTCGATCGCCGCTCTCCTTGTCGAAGCTACAGAGATTCGAACATAAATTCTTTACGTTTTGCAACGCCAGACGTTTGCTTCCGAATTTTTCCCTTTTCGTTTCGTCCAACGAACGCGTCAAGATTTAAGGGTATTTTTAAATACCCTATTTTTGTATTTGAACATTTCGCGTTTTGTACTGTATTTCTGGAGAGCGCGCAAGTTCCTTAAAAACAGCTCGAATCAAATATCAGTCGACAGGGTAGTTTAGTTCCTCACTTGTTAAATAATGTACACTTGTTAATTTCCTAATTTCTCCATATGTCCAAAAGTACAAAAAAAAAGTAATTTGAAAAATTAACTTTTAATATATACTTGTACGATATTTTTAAAACTGGCGAGGTAAATTATTTGGCCTTAACTTTTACTTCGCATCAAATGACTATTATACCTTTGAATATATGCAACTAAATGGTTCAAACCGCGACAGTAGAATAAAAACACTAACGATATCAAAAACGTATCAAGTTCCAACACAAATCCATATGCTTATAGATATTTTCTGATTAAACCAAATTATTCCAAATCTTCCATGATCCTTTTCTTATTTTCAAACTACTAAGCTACGACTAACGTATAAAACTAATGTGTAAAGGTATTTGAAAAATTAAGATGCAAGCAATCATTGACAAAATAATAAATAATAAAATAATTTATATAATTATTTTAAAATTATGAAAATTATAAATTGCATATTGAAATCTCTAAACATTGAAACCTAGAAAATCCCTTCGAAAAGTTCGCCAATTTGATCACTCTGGTAACTCCGCCGTCAACGTGTTGAGCATGTTTCGCTAATCCTTAATCAGGTGAAAAATTCGCCAAAGACTCGCAGCAATTTTCCAAGGCGCCACCGTTCTCGCGTCAATCTCTTCGGTAACAAGACTTTTTCCCTATCCCGGAATAATTCGATTCTCTGAATCCGGCAACGAAGGATCCGTTGTCCCGAGTCCCGAGGGGGAATAGGACAGGCGTTGAAAGGACGACACGCGAACCGTGTTCTCCGATGTTTGCGTGTCGATGCATCACAGAGAAACGCGAAAGATGGAATTGGAAATACGAGAAAATGCTCGTATCTCCTCTCGATCAGCCGGAAGACGAGTCCTCTCGCCACCCCCCGCCCTTCGTCGAACGAACAGCAACGAAACGATCAGCCGTCGAGAGAGAATCATATTCTGTTTCTTAATTCCTTCCCTCTCTCCTTTCCCTGAGGAATATGGACTGTGGGCCTTCTAACGATCGAGTTCGACGAGGAATCAAAGTCTAATTTATATAATATTAGGTTTACAAGTCGATCCTGCCTCTTCATCTCTTGCTGTATCTCTTCGACATGTCTTTTTTCTTTGCAGAAGCAACAAAGTTACACCGACTATGAATATTCGAAAACTGTTTCAACAGTACGCATCTACGTCGAGCAGAATTTTGAGCCACCAGAGGCCAGAGAACAGCGGAGTTAATTTGTAGACTCGCAAATGTAACTCTGCTTTGAGAGTTAAGTCAAGTTTTCTGCCCGTGGCATTCGAGTTTCGTTGCTGTGTCGACACAACGTTTCAGATGAAGTAAAATAAATAAATATCGTCAATTGCGCAGTATCGTGCACAATGTCGTTTGATAAATAACGCACGTCATTACGTTCTATGTGCGTTTGAATTGAAGAGTACTCGCGAGCAATAAAAAAAAAATAAATAAACAAACGCAGAACGTGTCTCTCGTTCATCTTTTCGTCTTTTCATCTTATCACTGATATCTGTTACTTCAACATCATCTGGTCAATGCCAAAAGAAGAATTGAAAAATCATTATTTGAATTTTCTAACTCAATATTATAGAAATTGCTAAAATGATAAATGGGATAAATATGTGGAAAGTGGTGGAAATGTTCCCCGGACTAAAATCTTTGTTAACAACATCCAAAACGTGCGTATTTTCTTGCAAACTCAAAAGAACAAAAGAGGGAAACATTTCTCCAAAATTCTCCTTCGCTGTTGAACCTCGGAATTCAGGAGTACGTAACGTAAACATTGAACCCAAAATCTCTTTTTAAACTCGACGGAAAATCAAAGCCCTGGCCCACGAGCGAACGGGAGCTCGCGAGTTGCCATCATAGCCGGGTCAACTTGCGAAATTTGTAATCAGCCCGAACGACGCGACGGAGTCGCTCGACGGGGAAAAGGGAGTTTTCCCGTGCCCTGGCCGTAGTACGTGGTCCGCGATAAATTCTATCCGAATGCCATGGCTCCTTTATTGCACCGTGGCAAACCCCCCTTTCCACTCGGATTTAACGTAGGCGTGCAGTGTACATCGATATCCTGCTCGGATGCATGCCGGGTTAATGGGACTTCGTAGAGGTAATAATTGTCGTAGCCCCTGAATTAACTCGTCCCACTCG
>KQ435859.1:3877044-3901756 GCA_001276565.1 Melipona quadrifasciata
ACTCCATTTCAGTTTACCCTCGTTTTAAACTCGATCAATGTCAATTTCGCACAATTTGCAACAAGACATCGTTTAAACAGAACTTGGCGACACAAACTGATTTAGAGAAGAAGAGAAAGAAACAAGTTAAATGTTGCGTTAACGCGTAGTAACGAATTGCTAGTTACAAAATTCCCACAGATCTAAATCTACTTACGAATTTAGATTTATTTAGGAAAGAAACGGAAAGATGATCAAACGGTAAATTAGAAAATTCGCCACAAATTCAAAACTTGGATCTTTTCTCAGGCCATTTTTCCATCGTTCATTTCCCAACGAATCCAAATGTAGGAGAGAAAGGAGTCGTGTGTGTACACGATAGTGATCTATTTTTCTTTTTTTTTTTTTCTTTTTTCGATGTGAATGGTGCTTCTTTCGTCGGCGATCGGGTGAAATCATCTGGGAGAATGGACGCGACAAAATGGACGGCTCTGTGAACTCGATTTCGGCGAACACGCGCGACCGAAACCATTGAACCCAACTGCGTTCGCCAGCGGAATACGTTGTGGATGCTTGTTGTTTTCGTGACTGACGGATGCAACGGTGAATTAATCCCATGGCAAAGTGCCGGCCGCCATACAACGGAATAATCGCTATCGACAAATAACCTGGAACGGTTTAACGCTTGTCGATCGTTGAATTTTCCGGAGCGAAACTATTCCTAGGCGAGCGTTTCCCTATGATCGGGGATCTCCGCGTACAAATTTCGGCCAAACGAGATTTTCATTGTTTCTATCGCGCGATCGTAATATCATTCTATTTATTTTAACCGTGTGAAAGTTTCTTTCATTTAGCGTGGAAGCTACATATGGAACCAACAATTCATTTTTGAATGAAAAATATTTACTATTTTCTTCTTTTTCCAACTCTATTCGATTGAACGTTTCATCTGTGAAGGAAATCTTTCTCATTCCACTTGACTGGACGCTTCTTGTGGCTTTTAAACTACATTCATTAGGTGGAAATTCATTCATCTTTGGAAAGATGGTTTTTGAATTGCGAAAAGAAAGACAATTTTGCTCGTTATTTTAAATCCAGCAAAGAAGAAAAGTGTGTAAGGAACGAGAAAATAATATCAAACGACAGAGATAAAGTGTAACACTGACAGCATTTCTCAACTGCGTTTTTTAAAACGAAACAAACAGGATAATCAAAGTATGCTCTGTGCTATCGTCGATAAAAAAAACAAGAGCAATCAAAATCATTGAAATATTCGCTTTGTGAGTTTTTCATTGAAACGTTAAACAATGAGCTATTAACCAGCTCGTTGAAACACTTGGCCAATTATCCGGAACGTTTTCAATAAAAACACGGCCGAAAATTAACAGGAGCTGTTTCGATAGCTGTTTCAGTTTTTATTGTTTCAAGGTCTGTGTAAATCAGGTATCATCTCGTGTATCAATGAATTTGCTGTCTTTCGAAAATCGACAATTCGCGAACAATTCGAGTCGAGAACAAGGAAATAAATATTTTCCAAACTGTCTAATGTACAAAAATATTTTAGAAATGAAAAGAAAATAAAAAAATGTATTCTGGTGTAGAACAAATGAATCGTTTTACAATATTAACCTATTTAGACTATCGCTGCGCGAATTACCAGATGTGACACATCTAACATTTAACATCTATCGTTTAATTTAGCAATATTTAACTTGGTGACGTTTGAGGCAATACGTCAAGTAACGTTATATTTGGAATATTAACCTCTTAACTCTAAAAAAACACCAGGATTCCTCGAAAAGGCCAACGAAAATATTCGAACAACTCGAAACCAAAGCGAAGCACCTATTTACATTTGCACGGAGCGAACTTCGCTCTAATTTCAAGCACCGGCATATTCAAAGCGTACTTAAAAAAAAAAGTACGCAAATGGCATCGCAAGATCGATCAGCGCAACGAACGGTGCAACGCGATTTGCGTCAAAGAAACACGGTAAATTGGACACATCGCATCAGAGGGGAAAAATTTTAGAGTGTACTCGCGGATTCTATATACTACATGTTATAATTGCGTGTTACATACATGCGTATAACATCAACCAAAAATTCACCGCAGGACAATGCGCAAGTCTCTTCAACGTTAAAATTGCAACTGTTGGCTGTAAACTCGACTAGTAAAGAGAGTTGAGTACATTTTGAAAGAAAGAAATCGAAAGTTTTTCAACGAAACGCGACATTCGTAGAAATTGTAATAAAAATGTGTAATAAAATTGTCCACATTTTTAAAATTTGAATATTACAAATATTAAATAATGTTATAAAATCATATATGTGACAAATGTATTGTCTTCCAGAAGTTAATGCAATCTGCGTTTTATAATCAGAATTTCGTTTATTTATAAGAGAAAAGGACCAACAATTGGACAACTATTTAATCGATTTTGAAATTTCTGGGTTTTTTGTAATATCAATAATAAGATGCAACAATGGAGCAATAAACAGCAGCAAAATACAAATTCACACACAATGATATAGAGGGTTAATCCTTGCGGATTTTATCACTGAAAGTGATTTTAGTGGAGATAACCCAGAAAATCGGGCCTCTTCAGGTGCAACGCTGATGCAACGAAAATTAGCGATTGGTTGATTCGGATCACGTGATTCGTGAGGGGGCGTGGGGTAGACCTCGAGTAGGAGTGGCCGTTATCTGAGCGATCGCGCTTGTAATTTGTTTTGTGTCGATTCAAATGTTTGCGTATCGATAAAATTTTATATAAAATAGTCAGAACAGTTGCTTCTGGGCCTTTCAGTGAGACGAATTGTACTGGGGTACAGGTCGTGCAGTTTTTTTAGCAAATAGCGCTAAACAACAGATAGATAGACAGACAGAGAGGGAGAGAGAGAATGTACTAAAATAATCCAAGCAAGAAAATTACCTAAAATTATCAATATTAATGATGTTAGAGAATCCATGTACCTTGCACACCGAACGTACTCAAACTTTCAGCTGGTATTACACGTACATACGTATGTGTGAGACGCGTTGGAGAAAGAGGGAAAGGGTGAAACGAAGCGTACGGAGGAGAGAGAAAAAAATTGGAACAAATAATCCGCAACTTACTGCCGCGAACCGAGCAGTTCGGCTTCGTAATTAAAAGGCTCGGGCTGTTTTCGCGTGTTGCGCGCTTGCATACGCCAGTTTGGTGCACACGAGAGTGCACGGGGTGCACGCACAGTAACAATATCGCGGCTGCGTTGACTTTCGAAAGCAAAAGCGGACAAAACATCGTTTCAGCTGGGAATAAACGGCGACCGATGAAAGTAGGCGCCTGGTGGCAGTTTTTTAACAAAGTTTCAAAGTTCCGTCCGCGTAACAAACAGGTCCACGCGGACGGAAACAGTTTATTTGATCACGCTCCATCGCGTTCACGTACGCGTTCACGTGCGCGTTCGCGTACTATGCAGTGCAGTGCGTGGCCCCGTGATTATGACAAAAAAGTTAGTTGGTCGATATCCACTGTTTGCCGGGTCCCTTTTATCGAACTGCTGATAATTAGAACTGACAGAACTCTACATTTCGTCCCTTTTCCTTCTTCTTTTTATCAAACGTTTCGCAGACTCGTGCGTATGTATGTATGTAGCAGCTAATTAATATCTATGCCTTTTGATAACTATCATTTCGTTTCACACAGAGAATGTTTTAAATATCTGAATTTTGCGCTGTGTCATCAACGCACGGAAATTTTAATGCACGAAATTGCACGGGATGCGCGTGATATGAAAAAACGTATAAAATATCCGAACTAACAGTGCCCTCTGTGTGTGTTATTTGGTTGATACGTAAAGCAATTTCCGACCGAGGTTTTATATTTTCAATCGTATTTCCAAAAGTACAAATTTGCATGAAATATTCAAAATGATTTTCTGCAGTCTAGCTTCACCGAGGAATTTTCGAACCTTCAATATTTGGATATACTCCCGTTTCGAATATTTCGTGAAACATCTTGAACAATTATGGTTAAGTGATATAACGCGTGATTGTTATCGTCCCGAATCGCCAAAAGAGAGAAACTACTATTCCAAAGTTGAAAAAGGAATCACTGTTTTCAATCGTATTCCTAAATTAAACTTCGCTCTCGAATTCGCATCCATCTTTGAAACACATGAAAAACGCAAATTCCGACTTTTTCCGTGTTTTCGAAACTTTAAATTTACTCAAAGAAAAAGAGAGAAAGCGAAGGAAAAAGACCGCAAATGGTAACAGCGTAACGTTTTTAATCAGAAAATGAAAAATGTCTAACCTTTGACGTTACTTGCGAACTGCGTACGGCAAAGAGCCGTCTCCCTTTGCGGCACATCCCTCGACTATCGCGAAACATCGACGTTGCATAAAGCACGTTGGATAGAAAACTCGTTTGTCAAAGTAAACTTCCGCGCTGATGTGTCTAGCTTAAAGTTAACACGAGCGATTCACGGATATCAATCGATGCCCGGATATCGAGAACGATCTATGAAAATAGGGTCCCCCTTTTGCGAGGACGATGCGCGAGAAGATCGACGCAAAAATGTGAACCGCCGCGATGCAATGAAAGGAGACGAGAGCTCGTTTCGGCCACGGATAAACGTGCGCGATCATGCTTCGACAATTTCAAAGGGACCAGCGGCAATCGTTCCTGGGGCCGGAGTTGAATATGAAAAGGGAGAGTCGGCTAAGACTTTCGGGCTTTCGCGTGGCCAGCGGATCGTAATCTGCCGTCCATGTATATTCAAACAGCCGACGCGATAAATCTTGCCTTTCGTTTATTAACGAGACGGCGATTTCGCATCGATTTCCATTATATACCCCGCTGGTCGGGATTAAAGCGAGCCATTTCGTCCGGCGTGTCGGGCATTGAAGGAAACTTGAAAACACGCAGCAAGAATTTGTGGGCGTACGCGCGCGTAAGTAGGATTACCCGCTTTGATGAACGAAAGTAAAACGAATTTAATGGAATTTACAGAATGATAGAGATCCGTGAATTGGGAAACGATTATCGTCTATACTTCACTCGCGTGTACAAAGAAGCGGATATTTGAAAAGAACCGCGGGGAAGCATACGGGTTTTTTTACGCAAGAGATTCGAAGGTACGTAGAGGAAATACCAATTTGACGTAGGAAAAAGATATACAATGCAGACACCGAAGAACGTGACGTTCTAATATCTTAACATTACGAGCGATGAAAAAGAACCTGATTGGCTGCGATATATTTCATAAACTCGGTTAGAATTTTTGTGAATAATTAACATGTGAATGGATAAAGTGTTCTGTTGTACGTTTTAAAGTTAAAATGTTCGATTGGTCGACAAAAGACTGATTTATTATTAAAATAAATAAAAATAACCGAGCGCGACGAGGAAAGGCAAATCTAAACTTTGGATTCGCGTAATATCTTGGAAACGTAATATCTTAAAGATATTTTCTGAACCTTCCGTGATACAAACTAGGTCATCTTAAAGAAGAAGTCAAGTTCGCTGACCTACAGAAAACTTTCCAAACTGTCGTAAAGAGCCTTATTTCTGTTATTTAAGAAAAATGTCGTGCCACTGCGATACAATCAATAATCCGCAATTGTACACCGTTATAGAAATAAGACATCTTTGTATTTTTGACACTCTAAATTAGATCGCGACACGGCCAGACTTGGAACAAATCTAAAATATGTACGTCGAGTGCTGTCTGAGAATGTTGTCCCCATTACGAGAGTAGAAGAGGGCGAAAACGAATTTTTAAAATAACAAATACGAATATTATCCGTAACGTAGTACGACAATGCACGTTACAATTCTTCAAAGAAACACGCGAGAGACTTACCGCACTCGAAGGTGAAAATTTAAAGACCGTCGCGAGTTTTGCACGAGGCGTTAAACATCCACTCTGGAAACAAAGACGACACTCCAACAGAAACATTCGCAGGCCATTCACGTGCAGATCCCCGAAAGAAACCACCCCTAAATTCAGTCGAGAGAGCACGGGTCTAAATTCGATCACCGGATCCAGTCTTGATCCTATAAAATTTAGAGAACGGCGGAGGTGAAATAGAAGAAAGAAAAAAAAAATGAAACACGGCGAGGAGAGAACGAAAAGAAGAGAGGAACAAATAGAGGGGAACAAATCGAATCCGTGTTGCGCGCGAGGCACAGCGACAGAGACACGACGGGACGAGAGACAACGACTAACATAATACGCTGCTCCCAGGCCCACTGAAAGGATTTTCGCGACACCCTAAAGTGGCCGTTGAAATCTTGTTAGGGTGCGAAAATGCGAGGCTCGAGACCGTGTCACCCGAAAAGCCACTCGTTCCACGTTTTCTCTTCCCTCCTTCTCCTACTAATTGTCACCCTCGCCCAGTCAGCGTTCATTTCCATCGTTATAAAACTACGAAGGATTTCGATGCGACTCGCCAATAACAAACGAGAGAGAAGTAGTATCGCAAGCAAAACGGGACGTTCCTGTGGGGAATCGAGAGGAAGAACGTTCGAGGTCATCGTGAATTTTTCAAATATTTTTCTTGCAAATGAGCTGTTTTTACTGCCAGTGTCGACAACCGGGATTCAATCGCGCTTGCTTCAAAATGAAATAAAACTTTCCTAAAGAAAGAGTCGCACAAATTATGGGATTATCGAACGTACTCTTTCGCCAGAGTAAAACACTCGGGACAATTGAAACAGCGATTCGGAACAGCGATTCGGAACAGCGATTCGGAACAGCAAATGAACACTCTCAGTCACACGATGCTTGCACGATTAAACGTCACAGTTTCACGGTTGGTGCGTGGAAAAGGGAAGAAAAGGGAAGAAAGAAACACGAGTGTAACAAAGAGGCGTGGAAATCGGGGTGTGTGTCAGTGGTCGTACCGATTTCGTCGTCGCGCTTTTTATCGTATCGAGCTTTCCGGCCAGTTCTCGTGCAAGCACGCGCTCACGCGAGCGTTGCCAGATTAGCCGGTTTCAAACGCGCCCGCTCGGTGAAAGAGAAGAAGGTACGTGCACGCCGGTCGACGCTCGAAAACGCGCGTAATTGAATCGTCAGGAATCCGTGCGATTTACACGAGGCCGCGACAAACGCCGTTCTTGCGTTCATAATCGCGTGGCAAACGAGCCTTTAATCCCGGCGAACGGACCAACACCCGTGAGAAAAACAACAACGGATCTGTCCACCCCTCCCCGACGAATAATTTATGTTTAAGGGTAGTTCGACGTCGCGAAATTGCACAGTTAGCTCGAATGATACGTTTCGGAACTCGTATGTACGTGCATACAGCGAGACACAGAAGTATTCCTTGTAATCTCACGTAATTCCCAAGTTCGAGTTTGACAATGTGCAGTGCGTAAATAATGATGACAAATGAATAGGGGAAACGTGTGACTGTGGAAAGTATTGGCACCTATCGTTATTTCTTACGGAGGGTAGTATTTTTCTTTCTTTTTATTATATTTTAAGATTTCATCTTCCATTAGCAGCATATCAAATGTTTGTCGTGACACTGTGAAAGTACTATTAAATGATACGAAATTGACATGAACTGGTTGTTACACTTGTTACACTAATCAGTTGGTAGGTAAATGCAAGGTTCTGCAGCTACAAAGTAGTTTAAACCTAACCTTTAAACCTGACCTAGTTAGGTTTGTTCTTAAAGTAGGTTCAGAACAAGCATAACTATTCTGTCGAATTTGAATATAAAGAATATTGGGCATCTACAAAATTTTTTATTAATAGTTTTGAAGGGGAAGAAGTGCATTTGAAGAACTGGTCTCTAAATGAAGAAACCAAATGACGTTATATTATGTACGTATTTCTTTCTAGATTCTATCGTTTTCACGTATAATATTTCCGGTCTATTCTAGAATAACTGGGATATTTCAGGTGGACGGGGCTAGTAATTTTGAAGCACGAAGAAACTTCGCGAATCAAAATATTTTTTCACGCTGAAAACACACGAGTAACTGGATAAATCAATAAATCAACCTGCCTCTATATTTCACTTACACTTCGGGAAGTGTTCCTCACTCTGGGAATAGAAATCATAATAGAATCTCGGTTATATTTAGTTCCGTCCATTTACCTCGGAATATTGTCGAGAAGTAACATGTATGTGTAATGAAGAAAAAAGTTCATTAGCTGGTACAGCAACTAAATTATTATATGAGCAAAGTGCTTATTTATAAAATTAAATTATAAAATTAAATAGAGCTTGGACATTTTTGTAAATTTCTTCATTTGTTTTCCACAACGACGCTTTATCGTTTCTTAAATATGCGTTTGCACAGTCTTTCTAATGGATTGATTTTTTAAATTTCGGACGCTACAGCTCTCGATTTTATGATATAAATTTTCTAAACCGCAGTATCGTGAAACAACGTCATAACTCCAAATGAATAGGGTCGATAACAAAACCTGTACAAAGCCGAGGATTAATTCGTTCGTGCAGACAGTCTGCTATATCTTTGGTTTCCAACGAAAGCACGAAACTTCTTCCACGCGTTCGAATTCCCGTAGGTATCCTAAATCGAATGTACATTGGTGCATCGAAGGCATACGATCCCGATATCAGTTAATAACGCAATTGAACAGAACGCATTGATCAACATTAGACGCACAGAACTTGCCCACCAGCGTTTTGACAATAGGAACGGACCTTACACGCGCTGCCGCGCGCTGTTCAATGAAAACGGCATTGTTACGATTTCCAAATAAATCGCGGCATCGGTGCGGTAATACTGCCGCTATGGCGTCGAAACGCGAATCAATTCGAATGGTAATTTAGTGGCGATGCTTGCGCGGATTATGCTGGTCGAATAGCATTTCGAATTCCTCGCGAGCGTGCATACATTCGCAAACCGCACGTTCGACGTTCGAAAATACAATGTAAAAATCGAAATAAAATATTACATTTGCTGGAAAATTGCGTCTATTTTCGGGCCCGCAAAATCTCCACATACGGAGCCACTAAGCCATAATCCATCGAGGACCAAGCAGTATTGCAAATGCTTCAGTTTCTTGTATTCAAAGTTTTTAAATTTGAAACTGGTAAATTTAGAATTCCTTATTATGACCAACAAAATCGAGTAAAGAAATGAAACGAATTGGACGATGCATCGACCATTAACCTAGTTAACCGAGTTGTTTTTTAAGAAAATTTCTATTATTCAAAAATTAAAACTGACAAAAACTTGAAGACTTGAAATTCAAAGTTCTAAAAAAATTGACATGATGTTAACGTTTACAAATGAATATCACATTTTCTGTTCTTTAGAAAGAATGTTATTAAAATTGTACATACATGTCGTTTATCATAATATTATTAAAATATTGAAAATATTAAAAAGTTTAGAGATTAACTGTCGCATTTTCTTTATTCCAACAAAATAACACTTGAAAAACTGAAAAAAGGACAATGAATGGTGTGTTGAAAGAAATATTATTTAAACTAAACTCATTCTTGATATGAAGTAATTTCAGACACGAAGAAAGTATTGTATTTTCGACGCGTAACGTAAACGTATGCGTAGTTCACAATTCGTGTAATTTTTAATGCACAAATATTTTGTAAAATATTTTTAATTTGCAAAACGAAAACAAATTTTCAAAGGTACAAAAATTCAAAGCAATTTGTTTTAACAAAATTTATTCAATTAATCCTTTGCTTTTATTGAAAAAAAAAGAGGATAAAATATTTTCTGCCAACAAACGATTTCTTCTCGACAATTTTCCACGGTAGAAAAATTGCTCGGAAGTGACACGAATGGTACCGTTGAATATTTTAACGTGAATTCCAGAACGATTTAACATCGATATCTCTCTAATTGAAAAATCTCTAGAAATTATTCTACAAATTACAGTAATTTTTCCTCATTTTCTACAAGTATTCTAATATTTATTAAACTAAGAAACACGTTTTAGAAATGTATCTCATATTGAAAACGTTGAATTTATCACAACGGCAAAATAAATGGAAACGGTATAACTTTTATGGAAAAGAAAAACAGCTACCAACAAAATAGCAATGACAACCAGGGAAATTATATCGTGAAATAATATAATGTAATAAATGACTTTTGCAACGACTTTTACCTTTATTTAACTTGCAACTCGTTAACATTGATGCAGCGATATTAATAATGTGAAAATTACTTTTTATGTTACAACTAAATTTAAAATAAATATTTATAATATTTTCCTTTGTAAAACAAAAATCTTGGTATCAAGCTACCAAGAATTGGCACAACAAAATACTGAAATCTCTATCCTATTGTTGGAATTTTTAGAATTAAAAAGGATGAAAATCTACCAATAGTTTATTGTACGTATGATATTGATGTTGAAATTAATTCTTATATTACCTCCACTCATAAAAAAAGGAAGAAAAGATTGAAGAATGTTGCTACAAATAAATGTAGAAATATTTCCGACAAGGCTCTTTCTTCAGAGAAACTTCAACGCAAAAGTGTACCACAGAATTGCCAATTTATCTCGTCACAAAAATATCCAGAATGCAAAAAGTTGAAATCAAAACTTTCCAGTTTTCCCCGTGATATTTATTTTCATCTCGTTTTTCTTTTTCCGATCTAATATTACACTCAAAAAGTTGCTCATCGCGAGACATTAATACGACAGTGTCTTCCCGCGCCACCTCCTTCGCTGGCAGTTAACACGCGCCCTCTTAAACTTCCGCTTTCCAACTTTTCACCGCTAAAACAATTTGGCCGAGGCGGAAGGTGGCAGTGTGAACGCGAATAAAGTCATCGTCAGGTCGCGAGAACTTCTCCATGACATTACCGCGCTGTCGCAATACCTTCACACCCCCGATCATTTGACGATACAATCGTTCAGATCAGTCCCTTTTTAACGAGTTAATCGCGCGTACGCAAACTAACCGCTATTACGTGACTTACACTGTCCGAAGATCCGCGGGTAACAACTAACGCGCGCGATTATTTATACGCCGATAAGCTTTCCAGAACACAAAAAGTCCCGGTGAATTATTAAACACGCGGAAGTTCTCGAATCTCGACGTGGCAAGAAATTTGTATCTTTCATCTCAACGCTTTGCTTCAAATCGAAAATCATTTGCTCTCCTCCTACAACTATTCACCTATATCAATCACCGATTTAGGGAATTTGACGAAATATGTACGTGGAATTTTAAGATTTTCATCGTTAGCGAGTTCATCGACTGTCGTATGTAGGAAGTACAAGCGTGATGTCACATGACCAAGTACAGAGTTCGACGACTTCCGTTGACGCAGGAAAGTTGACATTAATTCGAATTACGTATGATTTGTCCCGCTTCGAAGCAATCATGTAATGCCGGATGCCGTTCGCCTCCGTATTTCAACTCCACGTGCGATTCGACGCGGTATCGTATTAACCTCTTGCGCTAGTAACTGGTTCACGGACCATAACGAGTGACCAAACCATGTACAATAATTCGCCTTCTTTTTGAATTCATCGGTATACCACTGGATAGAAATGACTAAGAAGTAATAAATTTATTATTTGTTTTGCCTGGGTTATACTTAAAAATACTTAAAATTGAGGAAATATTGCAATTTTGGGATAAAAAATTCTCAACGTGCGTGGCACGTCATTCCAGAGCAAGAGGTTAAACGAAAGTACGGTATTTTCGCTGCGACGGAACGTAATCGTTGAAAAAGAGTCACGACGAGGATCGATGCACATTGATAATGTCAACATTTGCGCGCGATTTAGAAACGCGTTGAGTTGAAAAAACGGGCAAGTGTCAATGCGAAACTTACCGAACTCTCGATCGTAGAGTCCACAATGAGATATCACAACAGGCACCACTTTTGATCTTAGTTCTCTTCGCAAAAGTCGTTAAGTTTCACGAAACTTATTTCATGACCACTACCCGAAAACGATGTGCGTTCGTTCGCATCTAAAATGCAACTTGAACCTTAGCCCGCGCTTTGGTGACTGCCAAAGAACTGGGAGTGGGGATACTCTACCCTTAGCCCCTGCGTTCACACGAGATCGTCACCAGATGGCTGTACGAGTTTGATACGTTTTTTCAACAGAGGACATGCGAAAGATTTCTACTAAACCAACTGTCGTTTTTAAGAAATCTACTTGCTACATATTTTTTAATAAATATAAAGGACACGTGGGCTAGACACACACTCAAGTGTACTTAATAAAGTAAGAAAAGAAGAGAAAAAATAGAAGAAAAACAAGGTTTATATAAACGAAGGAAACAACATTATTGAAGACTGATATTTGATTATCGGCCGTAATTTACGGACAAAGTACATGAATAGACCTAGCACTTTACGGAGATTCGAGGCAGGAAATCTGAAATACCGACATAGTAAAATATCACTGGATTCTTAGCGCTATTCTACGTTTAAACGGTGAATTAGGGAATTACATCCAGAAAAACGATCGAGGTTGGTCATATAGTAAATGCGCCAGAAATATAATTTTTGAAATTCGTTACACCCTTGTCAAACCTTCAATACCGAAATGTTGCAGCTAGTAACTAACCGAAATCATTTTACAATACATATCTCAAAAAGAGCTCTAGCCATGTTTTACGGATTTATCACGACTTATAAATATATAATAAATCAAAATTTTTATTAACACATGGTTTTAGACACAACTGAATTATATTTTATTAAATATTCTTAAAAACAATTTTTAACTAACTGAATTTTCAACTATTTTAAATTATTCTTAATATCAAATTATCACATTTGTGTTTAATTTTTAAAATCAAAATAATAATTAAAAATTTTTTAATTAAAATTCTAAAGCTATTAGCAAAATATATTACAGAAAGAACCTGTCAGCTCAAATGAACTTTAGCAAAATTTCGATAAAAATATAAGAGGAATTAAAGAGAAGAAGGAGGCAAAATCTTCTCATTTACAAATATGATCATTGTAGAAGAAATAATTAATTCTAGACTTTTTAAAATATTATCCATTCATACGCTTCCAAATTAGTTATCTTAAAATTACACACTATTTATTATCCGTTAATCTAATGAATATGTGCCATTATACAAACACCTAACCGAGATCGCAGCTAATCAGTTTGCACTACTTACCATATAATTAATAATTGTAACAGGTAATTAATATTACATAAATTATATATGTGTATATGTATATATAATATGTTAGTCATATTACAAAGTCACAATATTTGTATTGGTTAGAAATTATATTTTGCTATAAAATTTTAAATAACTTTTGCATGGTATGTTCTGTTTGGTATTGTTTATATGCCATTATTTCTTTGACTGTTGAAGATTTTGTGTAATAATTATTTGATTGAATCTTACGTTGAGTTGAAACCAAAATTGCACGTTTCATCTGACAAATTTATAATACAAACACACATTCAACATCTAATGATTTAAATTTTTACCTGAGAACTTCTTATATAACACTTCTTTCTGCATGATTCTTCTGGATAATTCTTTCTCTTTACAGAAGCAATGTGTCTTGTTCCGCCATGTTTCCCTCTAAAATCGATCATGAAAAATATCGATTATTTCGATAATCGTAGGAATTGTGTGTTTCATCGTTGAGAATACATTTAAAAATATATTTTAATCAATTGTTTCTAATATCTTTTGAAATAGATTTATTCCTTCATTGATGAAATATCACCACGCATGATTCAATAAATAACTCTCGAAGCAGATATGACAATAATATCCGTATTTTTTAATTTTAATTCTCATCACTATTAGTCCTGCGATAAAAAATCTGCCTAAATCGGTACGACAAAATTTATTAGATATTGTATGCAAGGTCTATTGTTATATTTTGTCTGTGTTTGAGGTTTGCGGTAAAATTATTGACCTGCATACATTTATCGACAGTTGACAATTGATCTGCATACATTTACCAACAAGTCGCATGAAGAATTCTGAGTAACAAATGAGTGTTTAATATTTTTTCATGCAGGAAATAGATATAACATTTAATTATTGTCAATACCTTAAACTGAGACATGAAAAATTTTATTGTATTACGCAGTGCAATTATTATTGTAATTATTAAATATGCACATTGTTAATAAATTATTATTGAATTTGATTCAAATTATTAAGAATTACAAGGTTAAAATATTTCTACTGATTGGAATTGAAATTAAATTTTAGAATAAAATTATATATAACTTTTAGCATACTATGTTCTGTTTAAATGTTTATATGCTATTATTTTTTTGATTATTGAAAGTTACATGTAATAATTATTTAGTTAAATCTTACCTTGAGTTGAAGCTAAAAATGCACGTTTTATGTTATAAATTCACTACACAGACGCAAATTTAAAAGCTATTGATTTATATTTTTACCTGAGAACTTCTGGATAATTCTTCTAAATAATATATTGTTTACAGACGAGGCGTGCTTCGTTCCGCCATTTTTCTCGTTTAAAAATCGATCGTGAGAAATATGGATTATTTCGAAAATCGTAGGAAGTATATTGCGTGTTTCACCATTAGGGCGCTGTAATCGCACGTTTTGGACAAAACGATAACTACGAATAAAAAATAAAAATTCTTAGATCTAAATCAAACACACAAAATTCATAACAAATTCTTAAAATATAACGAAAATATACATACATTTGATGAAAAACTGTTAATACTTTAAATTGAGACATGAGAAATTTTACCAAGTATAATAATCAATTTTATATTAGTCGTTAGTTTTTCAAATATTTGAAGACTACTTGAATTATTAATAAAAATGTACCAACAATAACGAGTGTAATTGTATAAATCAAGTACTGAAAGATTTGACGATTAAGCTATGACCAAGCAGTGATTGGCCTATTCATACGCGAGGTTCAAATTGTAACTAAAACAATGATATACTTTACCGATTGTTGTCTATGTTTTCTCTCAAATACTCTTGCTACTTTGCAGGATAATACATGGACAGATATTTATATCGCAATGTTTATAATATTGATACGAAAAAAACCTTCGATGTTTCCCGCGCGTACTATATTCGTACTGACAAAATTGTTAACTGTCGCCGAAGCTAAATGGCGGAAACGGTGTCAGTCAATTAAGGCTTGTATTAACGTACAGTCGAAAAATGCGTGTTGATATATAGTTGTATCATTGTTTTAATAAAATAATTTAAAAATTAAAAAATTTATTTAACACTCTTTTACTTTCAATCATTTAATTAACTAATTGTTTATTAATATTATTAAGAAATATTGATATGACGTTTGATTAACGTGGTAGATATTTAAAACTGGCCTCTGTTGATGTACAATGGAAAAGTGCATGTTAATATACAATTTTAAATAATTGTATGATTGTTTTAATAGAAAAATTAAAAAATTAAGATATTTAAAAATTTAATGCTCTTATGCTGTTAAACATTTCATCAACTGATCGTTTATTAATATTATTAAGAAATATTGATATGTTGTTTGATTAACGTGGTAGAACATGTTAAACTGACAATAACGAACACCATCTTAACTAAACTGAAAAGAATTTCAGGACAATAATAAATCAACTATTGTTATAATACTTACAACTCTTTAAATATTAGATAATACATAAGAAAAGACAGTACAAATGCATTTTTCTTAATTTTACATTTCGTTTGTTTGTAGTTTTTCGAGATATTTGAAGATTACGTAAGAAAAAATTACAAAGTACATTTTTCTTAATTTTAGGATTTTTACGTTAATTGATATTTAAAAGAAACTTGTAGAAATAGATACAACTTGTCACATAAATTCACAAAGTTGCGTTAAAGAATAGTGTAACTATTTCCACAGCAACAAGTAATATTGTAAAAATGTTATAAAGTATTATATTTGAAAATACTGTAAAAAATAAATATAAAATGTATAAATGTATAAAATATGTATAAAGGTATAAGTATTGTAATGTTGCAAAAATATCGTAAAAATATTCAGAAGGATGGTAGAAACACATGTTTAGTTCCAAATAATCGTTGATAACACAGCATTGAATTTTTAAATCAATCGTTTGCGAATATCGAACAGTATGTGTGAATTATCGTGTTTTTCTCCTTGGTTTTTCGCTTAGAAACTCTAAACGTGTGCAATCCGCTTTTAATTTTGCCGCTCGGCCGTTTAGTAAAAAAAATTGTCATGAGGTGGCGGTAAGATGAACGATTAGAGCGCCATCTCACTTGCTGTTCGACGTTCGGCTAGGTAAGAGGCAGGGCGGGGTGTTACTGACGTCACTTTCGGCAATGTCCGTGGGCATTCGAGTGGCCCGATCTAGCCCGAACGGGTCAATGTCTGAGGAGGCTTCGAAAAATTCGTAAGTGGTGTGGTGTTCGTGTGGATGGTGAGGAAGAGAAAACGTCGTTGATCGTCGAGGAATTGGTTTTGCCGCGTAAGTCCAACTCGCGCCTTTGCCCCGTTCCCGCCGTGGCGTCGTTCGTTCGTACAGTGGTTTCACGATCATTGAAAGCAGAGTGAACATCGACAGTGACGACGACCTCCCCTCGAACAACGTCGACACGGACGACGACGGAGACGTCCACGTCGGCGTCAGCGCGATCCAAGCTTGTTTTTTCTCCCAGCGGAGCGGCGTTGGCGACGAAGCGTGCACAAGCCTGGCAAGTCGATAACGTCGGGCCTGACAAGTCGAGAAGCGCAGGAGTGACGAGTAGTGACAAGATTCAAAGCATATCGAGAAAGACGGAGTGAGTGAGAAAAGAGTTGGCCAGTGTAGGAGGTGAGGCAGTAGCGCTTCCCCCGCATAACTCGAAAAGTGCGAGTGCAAGAGTGAGAGAAAAACAGCCGAGAGGATAAAAAGGAAAGAAGAGAAAGGAAGGAAAAACGGGCGAGTGAGAGAAACGAGGAGCGACCACGATCGACGTTCAGTCCGAAAAAGAGCGGACAATTGGAAGAAGTGCACGATGCAATGCCAATAATCGTCGTACATTGGTATAAGCGTTGTTGAGAGAAGATTGAGTGTTCGTGACTCCCACAGAGGGCCACGGTTCTACGCGAAATTGCGCAGAGGGATCAAAGCAACGAAGAAATCTGACCCGTCAGCCGGATCATCGTGGAGTTGTACTATATAGGAAGGCTACCAAGTGCGGCGGTGTGCCTCCACTGGCGAACGTGTACGAACCGTTCCAAAAACGTCAACCCCTGCCTTCCTCGCGGCATAGCTCTCCGCAACGCTCCGCGCCCCCGTCACGTTATTAGGTAGTAGAATCGCACTTCTTGGTGCGTGATATTCCCTGACAGTCGGCGGTTAATACGAAAGATTGTCGTAAATTGTGTCAATTCGTGCTGTTGGACGCCATCGTCGCAGTGTACGTCGTGTTCACTGGTGGAGAATCGAACAGATTCGCCGGAGAAAAGAGAGCATCGGAGTGAGTCGCGTGTATCGCAAAGGAGCAAACCCTGTCGCGCGAAGTTGCTCGTGCGAACGGAGCGGTGTGCGTTGTTAACGACAAACGTTTTAGTCGCGAGAGTCGGTGTCGTCATTTGCCACCGCTACGCTGTATCGTCGGCTGTCAGCAGCAGCAGCAGCAGCAGCACGTATACCAACGAAGAGGAAAGTGACCGAAAGAGTGATCGAAAATTACGACAATCACCGTCCTCCACGTTTTCCATTTTTATTTTAGTGATTCAACTATTTTCACCGCGAAGAAACACACGGTTGTCCGCCGTGATTTCCGTTTTCTCGATCTTGCGCGCGCTTTGCTCGCTCGTAGCTCTTCCCTCCCATCTATCCCTCCTACTCCCTCCCGCCCTTCCTCTCTTTTTCTTTCTCTCTCTGTCGCTCTCTCCCTCTTTCTTCCCGTCTCTGTCGTCCTATCTCGCTCTCTTTCTCTCCCTCTATCCATCGATCGAGTGCGGCCGTGGTGTAATATAGAAGAACCGAACCGTGTGGACGTGCATGCGTGCGTGCGATGTAATTATCGTTCGTGCTGTCATTGATGTCCGAGGTGGTGTCGACAACGACGACGACGACGACAATAACAACGACGGCGACGGCGACGGCGACGGCGACGCGCTGCTGGCCATCTTCACGCGAGGAAGTGCCACCACGGCCAGCCGAGGCGGCGACCAGCAGCATTGGAATAACCAGAAGCGGCGTATTATTCTAAAAGGATCCGAGTGTCATCGGGTAGTGGTGGGGAAGCGGGTCAAGAAGATTTCAGAATGAGCAGCCGACCGAGGACCACTTCCTTTGCCGATTGCACCAACGCGCCCTCGAATCCACCCCTGGGTGGCATGAGAGTCAGCAGTGAGTACCTTACAGACGTGCCTTAACCTCTAGCACATAGCTTTTACTCGGGTCTCTCGGCTTCTCTCCCTCTTCTTTCTTAGTATCCCCTGTCCCCGCCGCGTCTCTCTTCGCCGTATCTCCCACCCTGGGCGCATCCCTTCCTCACTTGTTGCCCCTCTTGCCGCGCTCTTTCTCTCGTCGCTTCGCTCGTTCGCCTGTCCGTCTCCGAATGCAGAGCTGTGCGTCTGCGTGCCAGTGCCTGGGTTTACTCTTGGGAAAGCGATGGAGCGGGTGTCCGAGGAAGAGGG
Organism: Melipona quadrifasciata; assembly: GCA_001276565.1. Classification (NCBI taxonomy): domain Eukaryota; kingdom Metazoa; phylum Arthropoda; class Insecta; order Hymenoptera; family Apidae; genus Melipona; species Melipona quadrifasciata. The sequence continues at coordinate 3,895,604 of KQ435859.1, forward strand.
TAGGGGGGACCATCACTTTTTTACCCGATGCTGTACTAAGGATGTACCGTCTTCGTAATTCTCGATTTTGGCGGCTTCTGCCGAATCCGATGTTTACGCGACACTCTTGCCACGGTTGTGCTTGGTTGTGCTCGATCGTCGTCTGCTCGAGTATCGTGAAAACGCGATTTCCTCCGCGGGTGTCGTCCACGGGAGCGCCGTGCTTCTCAGCCGTTCTCAGTCGCAGAAGTCACCGTTACGTATTCTTCACCTGACGTGGTTCTCTTAACGTAACGTAGAACAAACTGATGGTTGTACGCACTGTAGGATATTATTGATTATACGCAAATTGTGACAGTGAGATGAGTTTCATGGTAAACATTGTATTCGGCTGATACCGCTGCACGGACACAATTGAGTTTCTTGATCATTTACTTTGATAGTGTAGTACCTTCTACTCAAAATAACATTTTGGATGTGTCAAGTTTTTTTCAAAATGAGAGAAGTGATATAGTTGCTCGACAACCTAACCTATGTTTAGTCTTGGCATGAATTGTCTATGTTGATTGCATGACTATGGATTTCTTTTTTACATGATTCTTGAAGGATTGATATGAGTAATTATGGATGGAAGCTTGATAATGTATTGGACTTGTAGGCTGTAGCTTGATGTGATGGAAGATTCAGTTTTTTTCTTTTTTCTTGTTTTAAGAAAGTGCTGAGAATTTCTTGTCAGTTAACTTTTTAAGATTAAAATTGAGGAATTAATGTGGCATTGTCTCTTTGAGTCTACAACTCGGTTAGCTGTAATAGCATTGGAAAAAGCAATTGAATATAATAATATTGTACATAATTTTATTAATACATAGCTTTCTACGTTGTTCAAACACAAAATCTTAATCTAGCAAGCAGACGTAAGATGCTAAGGGCACATAATCCCTATTAAACTCTTTTAATTTCTTTTCTAGTTATATTTAATTCTATCATGTAGAGATTTGACTGGGAATAAAGAGTCTCTCAATCAGTCTCTTCTTTAATAAGAGACTTATGCAATATAATCTATAGCCAAAAATAGTATCTACTTATATGAATGACTTTTTGATTGGTTGTACATTCAGATTCTTTTTTAATTGTTCAAGTAAGTAACCAAATGTAAAATGTGCAAAGTAATGTCAGTTGTATTATCGTTCCTCATAATGAAGAATATTTTCAAACTTTATACAAATTTCTTTTGGCACTGTATTTTAATATTATTCCAATGTGAAATTTAGTTTCTTGATATATCAGTCGTGAACGTGACAATTTCTACCATTATCTGAGAATTTGATCTTTGGATTAACAACTATAATTAAAATTAGTCCAATAACTGTAATTAAGTATAATGGACTCTAGCTCTTCTCAGAAATGCTTTTACTGACTTTTATGTTTATCACGGACAACTGTGATACACAAAACCCAAGTTTCGTCGTTCTTTGAACGCAAATAAATGAATTGGCCTTTGTTATCTCTCTCTCTCTCTCTCTCTCTCTCTCTCTCTCTCTCTCGTTTTATCTCTCTAGTTTAAAGGTCAAGCTTTTTCTACTGGTTTTCTGGTCGTTTCGAGACTGCTAATTATCAATCAATTCATCGCTAGGGATGCGAGAAGATCCAATGGAAATTATACTCTTTAAAAAGGTGTTGCATGATGGCATCATGGCGGTGAATAATCGAGGGTATTATCTGGTTGGTATTAAGGGCTCTCTACGCCCTTTCAGGCCCTTTCGAAATTCAGGTATATACGTTGGAAAGGAATATATAATGCCAGAGGAGAGAAGAAAAACTGAGATTCTTGCAGTGTGTTACCAACTTGACACAGAATTCGTAAAATCGATGCTCCTTTTTCGTTTCTTGCTTCGATGATCTCATCATCCTCGTTGACTTTAAGTAAAAGCACTTGGTTCTTCGACCTCTAGGAAATTCGTACGAATAATGTTTCTGTAAATTATGGTTGTATTTAATTCTTCGTTAAGAAAAAAATTGAATACAAAGTTGATATATTAAAAAATGCAATTTTTGCATAGAAATAATTGCAAGCTTTATTTTTTTCACAAAGCTTTCATATAAAATTTCAATTTTCAGTTCTCGATTCTAATTTCTAGGAATTATAATTATTTTTTCTTAATTTTTTCGTTCCTCGTAGTATATAAATACTTTTAAAATCTGCAAAAACGCATTCAATCTTTATCATAACGTATTAATTTAATTTTCCTTGAATGTCACTAATTCTTTTTTCTTTTTTTCAATTTCTCTTAATTTTTCATAACGTTTAAACATGTATATACTTTACAACGCAAATACTTTTCAATAGAAAATTTATAATTTTTACAAATTTTTATCTTTGTTGTATTGCATTTTATTATATTTAATTATATCTACTCTGTGTTTAATCAATAATTAAATATATCATTTACGACAAATAAAAGTTTCGTCAGCTTCAGAAATCAGAAACGCTCTTAGCAATATTTTTTTAACCTTGCTACAATTTCAAAACTTTTATATTATTATTATTTTTCCAATCAAACAAAAGTCTTATTTCAACAAACAAATGACCTCTATCATTTTAGTGGAAATATTGACTTAAGAATATCCATAAAATGATGTGTAATATCAAGCAAATAAAGAAAAACTGTGTCGAAACAAGTGAAAAGAAAGTAATTGATGATAACTCGTAGAACGTTGAAAAGAAAACCTCGAAATCGTGATATCGATGTACGTAACGCGTTGTTCTTTATTAATGCCTTTATTGCCCTGTTGGACGATTAATACGCTCTTCTTCAATGTCGCACTCGAAAAAGCAGTCGTTGACGATGTAATTTTTAATACGACGAACAGCTCTATGTAGATACGACAGGCCCGAAATAACGAGCTTTCGTTTGAGTTGTCGGTGTCAATCGCCGTCCCCTGTCACATCGATATATCGAACGAGCAGACGTGCGTCGCGTGCATCGTATATTTTTGGCGGATCGCCTCCGTGTGAAGATGTATGCGGAAAAGAAAAATCATTACTCCGTCGGTTTATGTTATATTATTCTGCCACCTTCAGGAGAGGAGCGTTACGAAACAGCTGGAGGAATCAGCTTCTATCCTCATCCAGCGCGATACAGCGCTTCGTTATCTAATCAATTTGCATGATTGCATAAATGAAACGGCTATTCGACGATTAACATCTTGCCTTGCATTCGCTGTTTGTAGCTCGGATTACGGATTAATGACATTCATCGTTGTCACACGCCCATTCATCACGTCGCTTCGTTTGCAATGCACGACGTTTCAACGAAGATTAAGTAAGAAAAATACGAGTTAAACTTTTTAAATATTTTGATCTTCCTGATCAGCCGATCGCTGAGAAGATACGTTTTAACGCGTGTGAAACAGTTGGAGAAATTTTTTCAGTGTTGGTAGTAAATTTACGGTGTTTTATAAAATACGAATATTAGCTTGATTATTATGGTAGTTTAATTTAATTAATACGACAGTCTGTAGAATTAACGTTGTTAATATATTTTGCCCTGACAAAATTTATATTTTATGTAATTTCACACGATATGAACGTGATAAGTCATATTTTCCGTCTTTCATACGTGGGAAATTGTCCAAGTTTTCTCATTTGCTCTGGGAATTGAACAATTTTGAATATTCTTCTGCGTTAGTTGTTTGTAATTGTAAATGTATATTTGTTCAAGTTATCCTTGAATTTATCGTCGGTTTTTGAAAAGTAATATATCTTCGCACGTGGCCAGTCATTTTTCTTTTCAATTCATTTTCAAGTCTCGTGTTACAATCCTCTTATCGCGTTTCTCCTGTGTAGTCTTCAATTTTCTTTCTCTCTAGTTTGTCAGTGGAAACTTGAAACGAACGCACGATGGCTGATTGATTTTTGATTAATTAGATCAAGTTGATCAATATCATTGGAAGTTTAGATTGAGATTAGAAAATTGGAATTACCAAACTATAACTAAAATTAAATAGTTGAATGATGAAATTCTCATTAATCTAACATCATTCAAAATTAACTATCAACGTTGACGAGGTCAAAGTTTAATCTTTAATCTTACTTTCAATTTTTATGTGTTTTAATCGGACGTTCACATTTCAAAAGAGATTTTTCACTGTACCAGCAAATTTTCACATTCAATTTTCTCAAAAATTCATTTTATGACTCATCCTTGTTCCTTGTTGCATAATCGTCAACCATTTTATCCTTATCCTTTTATGAGAAATCGTCTCCTCATACGGATGATCACTAATTCGACCGAACCAATTGATATAAGTATTGATATACAAGATAATTTCCCAAAGAGTTGTCCAAAAGTTGTCATAACAATAAGAAATAATACGAGATAATAAGGAATATATCGCAACGAGAAGAAATGTCCAAACTGTCGACAATTTGAAAGGATCTAGTCTTCCTTCCTAGTCTTTCTCTCGTCGTCCACATCGTCCACTAAATGATCCAAGTGTTTCATAAATCTTTCGAAAGCAACGCGAAACACACGCAAGTGTTCTTTCCTCCAGTTTCCCATCCGGAACGCGTTCCTCGCTTGCACGAGCGCGATGAAAAAGCTGGCCGGCGTAAAAAATTCATGCGGCTGGGCTGCGGGCGCATCAGCTCGAAATGATCGCATGACACATTCATGTCAGCCCGCGGTCGCCTAGGGAAACTGGGTCAATATTACGGCGTCGCGGCGACACGCGTCCACGTCGAATCGTTTTCCAGGACAAAACGCGATGCACATATACACGCCGTACTCGCCGGGTACAATGGAAAAATTTCCAATTGAAATCGCGAGGCTCCGGAGCCGGATGGACGCGCTTCCGCGACGTCGTTCGCGTGCACGTCGTGCAAATATAGTGTCATCGACAGCGCGTTAATCGAAGCGGATCTTTTTTAGCGTGAAATATATATATATATATGGCCGCGCTTGCGCGTACGATCCTTCCTCCTAGGGATCCGCGCGCCGTGAAAAAAAGCAGAAAGCGTGTCGTGGAATCTCGGACTGAGCGAAATCCCGCCCCGTTTCTGTTCTTCTTGGCCTTTGCTCCGATCTGCTCCACTGATCAGCTTGGACGTTTTTCTTCTGAACGCGTAGAATCCTCGAGTTTGACGTGGTTTTATACGTGGATGTCGCAGGATTCCTTACAGAGTGTCTTTTGGAGTTTGTTAGGAATACTCCCACAAATACGTCGTATTTGTGGAAGTTTGACAATTGAACTCTTTTGCTACCGAACTCATTGTTCTGCTAGGAATTGTAATTTCAATTTTCGTTTTGAAAGAGTGGTTAATTTAGATCTCTCTTTTTTTTTTTTTTTGTAATTTGATTCAAAATTGTCCCGAATCTTTTTCAAGGATGTGAAATCTCGTCGTTCCAACAATATTTTTGTCAGATAATTTTTTGATCCATGAGTAGTGAATATATCCTGTCGAATGGTCACAGATTTGCTCGATACTTGGGCGATGGAAAAGAAACGTGAATTTTAGGAACGAAACGATAACTTCATTCTGCATGTGCATCGTCATGTCTGGGGACTGTGAATTATTGGTGGTACTTGTTATTCTGGTTATTATTTCAATAGTAATCTTCTTTTAACGCCAAACGGTAACCAAATGTGTAAGGCGTGTAGATTCCCACAGTAGCGAAAGGGTTAATCAAGTCGTTCACACCTTGCTCTGTAACATTGAGTCACACTCGTGAATTAACATGAATTATGAATTAAATAGAACAAAAGCAAATTGTGCGAGAGTTCTATTTTTATTTATGGCAATTCTTATACACGGATTACTTAGAAAGCAATTTTTCAACATTTTGCTTTAAATGGAGTAGAAATCGATATAGATAAAATATGTTTTTTTTTTTTCTTTATTGGAGCTGTAAAGGAAAATTTTAAGAATTTATAAAATCACTCAATTTTTTCCATTTAGAGTTTAGAAAATTTCAAAACATCGTGATAAATTATTGCTCGATGGTTAATGAATTTGTAGGAAGAGAGATGGAAGGACGAACGAACTTGGGGTAGTTAAGAAAGAGAGAGCGAAGGTTGCGTTTCGTCTCGGAGTCACTGCCTAAGACTCATCAGCGACTCAACCTCAGACGCTTGTTGTTACAACTACCCGCTAAGGCTGGACCGGCCCCTACC
>KQ435859.1:3901901-3923912 GCA_001276565.1 Melipona quadrifasciata
AAATTAAGATTTCATTATATTTTATATCAAATATTTTATTTCAATATTTTATATCAAAGCTAAAAAAAAAAAAAAGAAAAAGAAAAAAGAGTTTGAGTAGTTGGGAATTTAAAGTTATTTTACTTGGAGGTATAGAGTGCCATGTGCTTCAAAACTCTGACTGAATGGAATATGGTAGCAGTAATGTGAATGTTTAGTGCGGCATTTGGATATTTCTTTTGTTACACTATTTTTATTCCAAGTATTGATTTTTCGTGTGAGGTTGTTGCATATTAGGGCGAGGAATTTCTATTAAGTTTTATCGATTACTTCTCCGTAGTAGAGGGAAACTACACAGTAGAGTTTCATTGTTACGAAATGATATTACTGGGAAAAGTGCTTATTAAATATCGTCTTATTAAATGAATCAATTTCCCAATTAGGTACATTTCTTCAGTTTCTTCTTTCATTGCTCTCACATTACATCAACGATAACAAAATTATTTGACAACTGGAAAATAAAACATACAGAACTGTCAAATAGAAAAATAACTTCCAATAAGCTCCAAATGATATCTAACACTCATCAAACGAATTATCAATCAACATATCAATAGAAATCGTCGTAGAAAGAAAGAAAAGATTCGACAATGTTTTAAACACCGGCTTGAACATTAATACATAATGTGCCTTTTTCGCACAAAAATGAGAGTCGTGGGTAATATAATTCCGATCGTGAACGAACCTTTGAAACAACACGTTCGAATCTCAAACGAATTACCGCGAAAACACGTCAACCCCGGGCTTCCATCGATCAAAGAACCGCATTGAACATTCTATTTAAAGCGTACATGTAACTGCCCTTCGTAATTACACGAACGCACGTAACCGCGTCCGCATTAACCCCGAGAAAGTTGCTCGCGAAAAAATAATTCTCGTACGTGGCGTTCGGAACGTTCTCCACCCCCCGCGATGCTCGAAAGCGTGTCGATCGCGCGCTACAATTGCCGACCCAATTTCCTCTTCTTCCCTTGTGTTTCGGAAAAAAAAACACCAGCTTTTTCTCTACCCTGTGCGAACCAGCGTGTTTACCAGCTTATCATCGGTGACGGCCGAGGGAGGGACGTTCGCGGCTGTTTGCGTTGTAAGAAGGTTGATCACGTTACCGGCTCACGTGTCGCTATCTGGGTCAATATGCCCCCATAATATTAAGCCACTCGCGACACGCGAGTTTTGCAATTGGGCGATTCGCCTCGTCCGCGAGGCTCACTCCCTTTTCGCTTTCAGGTTCTCGCGTACAAATGCAACTTCACGTCGGTTGGTCGGTTGGTAATTTGAAGAAATACTTCTAAGGTTTTTCTCTAGTTCCTGGATAGTTCCTTTTTTGGGGAAATGTTTTTGTTACTTGGAGCTTTGGAGTTTTGGGGAAGATGGGGGAGCAGATAGTAATTGGTTTTAAAACCGAGGGACTTTCCATGAAACTGATAACGAAATTCTGTAGATAAGAAGTTTGATAACTTCACAAGTTAGAAGTTAACCGGTGATCGTATTCAGAATTCTGCAAATTTTAAAAATAATACTTCTAAAATTGTAATGATACGATTGAAGTAAACATTTGTTTCCGAGTCAAGATAATTGCTTCATCGACAGAATAAAAATTATAATGATGTAAATTAGGATTTGGAAAATTTTTCTTTCATTCTCGCGCGTTTCAGTTGTCAAAAATACCATTCCTTGATTTTATAATCAATTAATTGGATATTTTGCAATTTTCACAATACTTTTATAAATATTTTACAAGATGGAGCGATTCAAAATTTACGAGATTTCATACTTCTAAAAGTATCGTCCCTTTAAGACTTTGTTCTCTGTCACGATACGTTTTCAATAAACGCAAAATGTTATTCGTTAAAAATTATCAACCGACTGACTCACACACTACCGGAATTCTCAGTCCATCAGTCAGTAATCGCTTTTCGGAACGCTTCTCTTTTGCTGAATATTTACCGACGGCTTTAACAGCTGACGTGAACGAAAGTAACGAAAGAACGGATTTCGGACAAAATCGTTAAGAAACGAACAGTCGGTTCGGAGAACGACAAACGTCGTTCGATAATTTCCCGGCACGTTGTTCGACCAGAATAACGACGCCCGATCGAATTTATAAATAATCGCGCGTGATGGCCGATTAAGTAATTACGAATATCGATATCTCGCGGTTGCCAGGCAGAACGGAGACAGTACCGGTACCAGTGTTCGCCAGCCAAGTATCGATTATCCTTACGCTCACTCTCTGTCTCTCTTTCTCCTTCTCCTCGAGCTTCTTCTGACCCCGAATCAAGTTCATAGAAAGATGGGCGTTGTTCGTAGATCTTGCGATAAACGGTGCATTATGAAAACGTTCGGTTTGCAAATGAGTCGAGATATATGATCCCTCGTGGAGTATTGTTGTTCGTCAAGTATTAACCTACTGGGTGAAATTGCAATTTAAAATTAATTTTCGTTCAGTTCCTTTCACGTTTGGCGTTTAAAATGTGTTCTTCCATGACGAGGCTTTGCTTCGTAAAAAAAAGTATATTGATAGATGATATTTGGGATTATTTTTAGTACGGGATTATATTTATACTGCGCTCCGAATTAAGTTCATAGAAAGATGGGCGTTGTTCATGGACACGGTTTTGTAAAAACATTTTAATGTAATATCGAAATATTGATCTTAATTTCTTTTACTTTTGATGTAAAGTGTAATTCGCGCAGAGTATTCTGTAGATTTGATGTGAAATTATATCATGTCCAGTAAAGAAGGAAATAACATTCAAATCTTCAAATCTACTTTGAGTAGATATTTATCATCGTAATTCGTTATAATGAAATCTAACTTTATTTTAAAATAAATGGAGCTCAAAATTATAATTTAAAACTGTGTGTAAAATTAGAAACGACGCCCGAATATAGTTACGCGTGGATATTAATGTCAAAAATATTGGTACAGAGTATAAAAATTTATTTTTTACTGTTATCAGTTACTAAACTTCAGTAGCTATTAAAACGACACGTCGTTCGCGATGTTCTTGATTTCACGATCGTTGAGTCGAGTACCTTGAAATTAAACGAAACGTTGCTTTTGAAATTATGTAACAAAACAGTTGAACAACTGTATATTTAAAGAAAAATATATTAAAAACTGTGTATTAAAAAAAAAAAGAAAAATTAAGCAATAAAAGTTAATGCAAAAAGCTTTCTACAATCATCTCTGCGATAATGTGTAAAAAAGCACAAAGATACGGTTATTCGAATTCAAATGTTGTTCATCGTCTTGACAAATCGAGCATTCTTTCGCAACTTTTGCATTTTTTTTGTAAACTTCCATCTGTGAATTTCAACTTTCTCTGTAATTTATTTCTCGTTTACTTCAATCTTCTTGACTGTCTTGTTAGTCCATTTACAATTTTTGCAGAAAGTGTCCGTATATTTGCTTATCTTAAACAAACCAATAAATTTTAAAGGACATAATCTGCAAACTCAATGGTGAAATTAGTCATAAGAAAAATGTTTTTAGTGTTCATAAACTTGCGAACTTTTCTAAAAAAAAAGTATCTTCGCTTACCCTTTTGTTACACTGCGAAATGGCAGTAAATGTGAAAGTAAGAGCTTCTCGACTCTTAAATATAAAAAGTAGTTTCCATTCTACTATGATTTTTTTCTTACGAAACCAGCTATATTTCTGTAGCTAATGTGTATCTCTCTAAAATTTTAAAAATGTATCTCAAGTCTAAACAAAATGCGAAAAAGGTCTTATTAATACTATTTTCCGACCAAGTTTTGTGTCAAACGTTTCCTTAGAACATTATAAATCTTTCATAAAAAAAAAACAGAACGGACGATAAAACTATAGTTAAATGTTTCGTCCTCGGTGAAATTCGTCGCTATTAAAAACTAATTAGTGGCGGTAATGGCTTTTAAATTACGAGCTAATTGCACTAGTCACTGACCATCGCTTTTCGTTTGAATTTCTTTGCGCGAATATTACGTTAATTTCCTAGCATGGGCCGATAAAAGAAAGAACGGATATTGATCGTGGGAGGTGTACCGGATAGAATTTCCGAGCAATTCTAATCTGTCCAAAACGATGTTCGTTTCGTTCTAACCGAGGATTTCTGTAGCTCTAATCGCCAGAGTCATATTTCAAGCACGGTTGCCAACTGGTTATGTAGATCGCGAATTTGGAAATTAATCCTGTCCAAGATCGCGAAAATTCGAACGAATTTCTTGTCTCGTAAGAATCCTTCGTTTCGGTGAGATTCAAACGATCTTTAGTTATTAATATAACGTTTGCCTAATCAAGGGCTGGCGGAAAAATCGCGAACGCGGAAAATGAAAGAAGCGAGAATCGCGAACTCGAGGCTCCTCTTCATCTTCTTGGCGTCTGCCAAGAGCCGCAGCGTCACGTCAAAGATCCCTCGTTCTAATGTATCAAACGATCGCCAAACGATGTTACGCGATCGCCAAAATTTCACAAATTTTTCAACGTATTCTACCAGCATTTAGCACGCAAATATCGCTTTCTTTCCTCCATTCGGAGCTTTCCCCCACTGCGATTCGTGATATTTTTTCTTACTTTTTCTCTCGTTCGAAAAATATGATTCAATTCATCGATTTTGACATCGTAATTTCTTGCAAATCCTCCCTGTTTTAATGTGTCGTCTCATTTACGTTAAAAATTATCATTTCCTTATATCATTTATATATTACATTCGTTCATAATAATAAATGATTGTGTACGTAATGAAATGATGTACAATTAAATTTATTCAAGTAAATTAATCTTTCACAATTTAGTTCACTTTTGTTCTCAATATCACTATTAATAATAATAAAATCCATTCAATCACCGATCTAAATCTATTGTATAGTTTCACATTTAGAAAAAGCACGTCTGCAATATATTAATAAATATATTAATATTAATGTGCAATACATTTTTACTCTGTCTTGTTAAATCTCTATCGTGTGTTATCATCTTGTATAATTGATACAGTACATCAGAATAAATTAACGTTGCAAATTTACATTCAGAAAAAATATTGACTCTCTCTCTCTCTCTCAGTGGCTCGTGTTCAGATTTATCATTTTATTCGAGCACGTCCATTCACTTCTCGAATTCGAATGAAATTTCCTCCCGTAAAATAGCGTTAAAAGTTTTATGCGATGCTCGTAAACCGTCTCTGCTTTATGCACATTACGTTTCAATATGTCAGATTTGAAATGGAAAGTATAAAAATTTCGCTGAGAAAGATTGATAGACAAATGGATTGTTTAATGCCGTCTTACTTTTTTTATATCTTTTTTTACACGAGGCGAGGACGACGAAATTAGTATTTCACGTCGATATCGGTGTAACAGGTGATTAGCGTAGCACAGTTCTGGTTAAAATTTCGTTTAAGACCAGCGTGTTTCAATTTACTAATTATAGTGCCGTAGGATGATATTGATTTCGAGGCGTTCACGTAGAAAAAAGGCAAACGACTCCGAGGGTCGATAAAGGAGCTCGATCTACCATGAAATTTTATTACCTACCTACTACCAATCCTAATGATAGTACTTGCACAGCCAGTTATAGCCAGTTTCTAATAACCAAATTAGGACTTGAGAAAAAGTTATTAAACGATCTCTGTTCCATTATTAACCGCGTAATTTCAAGTTTCTCCAGGATGTGATGGTCATGCGTCACACCTGTCGCCTAGATACTGTCGCGTTTTCCACGGTCTTTGAGAAGAACGAAATTGCCTTCTCGAGAAAACGAAAAAGAAAGGAGAGTAAAAATAAACCTGCGGTGTATCGTGCTTTTTATATTTAGATGTGGTTAAAATCGGCTTACGGTTTAACGCTGGAATTATCGATGATTGAAGTATGAAACTTGTGGCTAAGAAACGAGAAATAGGAAGAAGTTTAAAATAATATTAACGATGTAGTAATTTAGGATACGATATGATACAGGAAGATATAGGAAAAAGTGTATAATAGTACTAATAACATAAAAGTTTTAAAAGTAGCGTGCTTACAGCTTTGATACAGTATGAGAAATGTGAACTTTTATTTATATATTTTATGATTTTTATCGTTGTGGATCCATAAAATTTTTGTTAAAAATTGCCAGTCGAACGTTTCGATTAATTGAACAATTATATTCCAATTTTAGTGTTGAAGGATAAGTTTCGAATTTAAAGGATATTGAAACTAAAGAATAAATCAGATTTTATATAAATATTAGTATAAGAATTGATTACTCTCACTTATTATATTTTCTAAGTCTTGTTTCATATTTAAAAATTTTATTAAAAATCAACAACTGTAAAGGATTTATTAATTAAATTCCAACTTTGCTTCATCTACCTTAAAGGATAATCGCTTCAAAGACTCCTTGTCTCATTTATTTATAAATATCTATATAAGAATCTGGCAAGTCTAAACAATTCATTAATTTTTCGTAGCGCCATGTATATTATGTTTTCTAAATGTTTTAAATTGTATGTAGTCATCACGGCAGTATCTATGCGTTTATAGAAAATTTAAAGATGTGTCACGTGGTATAGTAGAACGCTACTTATCTAAATCCACATTTGAGAATATAATTAAGGGGTATGTAATAGCAGCTCGCTTATTGTCTTCGCTGCCTATAATTTTTCGCTCATATAATAGATGATATAGTACATGTGAAATAAGTGTATCATTCTCCGCGGGAATTAATTAATATCTCCTACTTTGGAAAAAAAAACAAATGTTAAGCTTCAAGAATGTAATTGTTTGATTTTATCACTATTGATTTTATCATTCGTCGATCAATAGTCAATCTATTAGTAATTATTGGCAATTAAAGCGAAGAAAATACGTTATCAAGATTCTGGTTTTCTTCCAAAATTCTAATCTCTTGATAATAATCAATCGATTTTACAAATTTTTATGGAAATTTATATTTTTGACTTAAATGGGGATACATCTTATCTACTAGAGATTAAAACAGTCATGTAAAAAATTTGATCTAAGAAGCATATAATTCTTTTCTTTTTGATGAGAAATTAAATTTACTTTCATCATAGTATCCACTTTTCCTTCAGGGCCTGTCGACCCTAAAAATCAACAGTTATTCAGCAAGAATTAAAGATTCCATTGCCCGCATCCATAATAATCCCGAGTATCTCTGATTCAGCGTTACTCTTCAAGGTATCGCGTTCATTAACATATTAAAACGAGACATCCTGTGCGATCGTTCTTCCAAACACAGTCATCCAAGCGCATAGTAGCTCGTCATCGAGTACATCTGCTACCTTTGTGCCAGTCGCAAGAACATAATCGTGGAAATTTTTCCCCATTAGCCGGCATTTATCGGCTGAACCACGTATGCACTACGATATAATTCCTCGTATAAATTAATTAAACATTCACTCGGCCCACTACACGACAAACGTCGCTCTGTTCAACTATTCCTAAATCTCTTACGACTGTTGCATTGTCGCACCGAGAGAAAACGCTGTTCCAAAAGTTCCCACGAATTTTGGTAACGATCCGGCGAACACCCGCGAGCGTCTCCTCGCTTTGACGCGTTTTGACCCCGAGCCAAAGCGTGGGTGCGCGTTTTGTTCCGAAAGGGGCGGCCCACTGCGGTGAATTGTCGTCACTTTACCTCGTTAAGTGTTAAGGAGACGAACGCTTCCAACTTGACGCACGTTTTTCGTTTATGAACGATGGGCTGTATAATAAATGAGAGTGAATGGCGTGTTTTTTTTTCTTTTTATTTTCTATTTTTTCCCTAGCTTGTTTTATAGTGGATAGGATTTAGAAAAGTGGTATTTGTTTGGAAAATGCAAACTGATCGAAAGATATTTGTTAAATGAAGATGAATAATTGCGAGTTTATGGATCTTGAACGTCTCGTGTAATTATAAATTAACTCTCAAATAGTTATAAATGTAATAATTTACGCTACTAAACTACTGCTAGACTACTAAAATTTTGAGTATTTCACTCTATTTTATATTTTACGTTCTGCTCGATAAAGATTAATAATAAAATCGAATCAAATTGCAACAAAAATTAGGCAACGACGTCACTTTAAACAGTTGTATTATTGATGTTGACGAATAAACTTTAAAATAAAAAGGATTCTGTTCTTTGCAATATTTATATTTTTAAAATTAAATTACATTTGTAATGAATGCAGAAGGTACTTGTATCAATTATATAGGACGTGAGACATTCGTGTATAATTTTTACATCGTAAGTAAATTCTCGAAAAATCATGTGAAAAATAAAATACATACGAAAATTTGTAAAAACCACATCAAAATGTTTAATTACATAGATCTCTGGTTAATTGTAGATTGGACGTTAAAAAGAATTATAGATTAAGAAGAAAAATTTAATTAATTTATGTTACTTAATTTTTTATATTATTACAGTTATTTCTCAATTTTTCTATTAAACATTTAAATGCTTTGAAGACGAACTGAGAGAGAGAGAGAGAGAGAGAAGTAACTATGTATTGAAGATGAAATTGAGGGGAATTCTCCGTAATTTAATACGACGGGGGGGGGGTTTCTAGAACTCGATGTTGCCACTTTCCTCTGAATAAAGTAGATTTCATACAATTTTTCCATAAAGTGGAAAATAAAATAGGAAAAGAGCCGCTGACGAGAAAAATATAAAACGAACCCAGATTGCAAATAAGAAAGAAAGAAAATACAAAAGAAAAAGATTTTGCTTTCATTTTCAAATGAAATTACATTCTGTGAAGTGCAACTAAATCTTTCTTTTTCTAAATTTTGGTGAAATTAAAATCTAAAACACACGTATTTATTTATTTATCATACCGAATACGTGAACTAAACAACTAATATAGGATGTATATATGCTCTTATGTTAACTAGTAAAAAAATCTGATATTACTAAACAAAATGCAGCTTCAAAATGTAATTTGAAAAAGTTCCTTATTATATGAAAATATTTCAGTGTAGTTTACTCAACAATTAACTGTGAAAACATTTTTTGGAAAAAGAAATATTAATATGCTGGGATTTTAGGAAATTTAAAATAAAATAAAAAAAAAAAAGAATAAAAAGTAGAAGGAGACTCGAATTCACTCTTTAGTTCCAGAAAATTTAAATCATTCGTCTTGGAGCTCCAATTTCTTTTCAATGGAATTCACCAGACAATGCACTTACGTGCAAACTCAATTATAACCACAATAGGCGCAGACATTGCTTCAAACGATCTTCCTAACGATAATTACTCAATCATCCGTCTTTTGTTTTTCTTTTCTTCGGCGAGACAAATCGGTGTTCGACGTATCGTCAAATGGATGATAGTGGAAAATTTATATTCATCACACGAGGTTATGTAACAGGCGTTTACACACGATCGGGACCGCTCGTGATAAACTAATTAACTGACAGATAAATCGCGAAAGCCGTCGCGATGAAAGCTTGGAAGGTTGCGTGGACGTGGGACGAAAAAGAGAGGAAAAAGATTAAATTTGCGATCGATGCAAACGATATTTTAGTGCTTCTAAGTAGAGTCACGATAGATTTGCGCGATGACACACACGAGGACGAGGAGGCGATTGGACGGGATCGGTGGTTGCCATTTATTTCAGGATAAAAGTGAAAATCCCTTTCATTTCGAGATTACTTCCAGACAAAGGAAAATTTTGCAATTTAACTGAAAGCCAGAGATTCTCGGTAGAACGTTCCAGCACGGACGGGAAAATGATAAATTAAATTAAATTAAATTAAATCAAAAAGTAATAAAATAGAGCAAATGTTCGCTTTCGTGTCTGTAAGATTAAAATCGGAATTACTTACTGTTGAGCGAACTAAATTAATCTGATTACGAACGTCGTTTATAAAATTCAGAGGCAGAGTTATTACGTGCGAGAGATTGTGACAGAAGATACTTTAGAATATCTCAGCTTGAAAGCAAAAATTCACAAACTGACACCAATGATTTTACTATTGATTTCTAACTTAAAATGTCCGTCAATTATTCCAACAGACTTCATCTTCAGTTATAATGAACGTCGAGATTAATACCAGAGAAAATAAAGACTTTGTAACCTCGTCAGACTTCAACGTCTTCGGTTTCAATCGCAGAGTCTCGGAAAGCGTAAGGATAATGAACGCGGATCAACCGCGCATTTTTGGATTTATTAATAACGCGAAACTCTGGTAGCAGGCCAAGCAACCAACTTGTTTTTCCGGCTGCAAGGTCAGCCTCCGCGGGTTACATTGCGAGAGAGACGACTACTCGGGCTCGTTGACTCTCCGTCGCCACCCGATTTTTCCTCTCTTACCCTCGTGACACACTTTGCCCCAACGAGTTTTCCACGCGGATGTAGTCGCGGGAAACTCCCCGGTCGCGAGTGGAAAGGCGTCTCCGCCTCCGACCCCGGAAACCGACAGACGTCTCGACAAAGAGGAAGGCGCAGCCAGGGGGTTGCGAGGGCTGGCCAAGAATGCTCTAGCGAAGGAAAGTTTCGCGTATGTGAGCGTGACACTGGTCTTTTTCTCTCTGTTTCTCTGGGCGTTGGTCGTGGGGATTGTTATTCTTTGACGGGAGAAAGCTTTCCATGCTTTATTTCGAATCGATCGCGTGAATTAGCCGGAACAAAAGGGGGGTGGAAGCGGAAACTGGCTGGCTCATTCAATCATCTAAACTCCGACCAACCGTCTCGCCTCTTTCAGGATCGTAAAATCACACTGGAGGGGGACTAATCGTCGCACTTGTTCCTTTTACGTTTGCAATTGATTTGATTAATGAAATAATGTTAGTTGAGTTTTAAACTTTCCTTTCCTTGAAGTTATCAAAAGTCTAAAATATCGATCGAGAAGTTTAGATATGTACTGTATCTATTCGATGTGTTGTGACATGTTATCATCTTTGAACCTTGAATAAGTAAACCAATTATTTTTAACATCTCAGATTATTTGTTACATTACGATAATCCAACACGGATTAAACGTTCAAAGGAATTATATAAATTAATTATTGTAATACGCGCCAATCGTTTGAAGATTTACGAAATTCTTTATCATTTTATTATATTGTTGTTCAGTCCCCTATTGCAACAACGATTCCAAGAGCTAAGAATTGAAATCCACTTACGTAACATTGATTTGATTCTGTTAATTCTTAGTATCACCAACTTACGCTATAGATAAGATCATTCACAGTTTGATTGAACGAAACAAGAAACAGACTTAGTGACTTGCCACTTTCTGCACAGACAAAGAGAGATAAAAGAATCTAACAAGCACGGAAAGTTAATTCGCGAGATATTTTACTTTGAGAACAATGATACAATGATTGTCTTGGTTATATCTTGTATACTCCCGACGATAGATAACGCGAACGGATGCTCCGATGTTTCTACGTTTTCGAATAGAAATCGGAATTGTTTGTCGAGCACACACGCCGAACTGTTTGCCTTTCGTTAGTATCGCCTGACGATATTAACCGTGTAGGGTGCTACCGTGCACCCGGATTTATCTCCTTCTTCAGCGGGTGTACGCGCAAGCGCGCACGTGGACGTCTGTTTGTGCGCTTTGAGTGGCCAAGTGACCATTATTGTAATAGCAGGGGAAAAGTACATCTGTGTTTTTCTTGACGATACGGGTGATAATCGTTAGCGACATCGGTAAACACAACACTGTGGCATGATCTAACGGCGTGATGCATGGGATGTGGCGATGGTAATACGAGTCGTGTGATTATTGTGCAAATGTTGACGATTAATGGGGTTCGATGTAAGAGAGAGAAAGAGAGAGAGTTGAGTGAGGCCTGTTTGGATGTTTATGACACATGCGTGGCGCAATAAAAGCAGGATTGTTACGCGCAAGTGAGGATAGGGGTCAGTAAGACTCGAAACAGGAAGTACTACAGGTCTTCTAGATGTGGAGCAAATTGGGTGTGGCAGCAGCTCCCCGTGCTCGCCACCAGAGGACTTTCCATCAATCCCTCTTCTCGCAAGCTCCTTCGAATCATCGATTCCTTCCCATAGATCTCCTCGCATTACGTTATCCCTGGATCTGAGCCTCGAGTTCGCCAATTGGCCCCTGTTAATCTTCGTCGGCGAAGGTTCTTCTGCAAATTCGGAGCGAAACTTTTCTATCCCAGATTTGTATCGCATGTTTCAGAAATTTCCAAGTGAGAAAAGAATCTGCAGTGAGCTTAGCGATCCGTGAAAAAAGAACGATAGCTGTTTTCTTAATTTCTTATTTAACGAGTTACTTTTGTTATTATCTTTTGGAAATTTTCTTTCCCAAAGAAATCCATTTAGAGAAGAAAGAAACGTTCGAATAACTTGAATTAATCGGAGAAAGAGGTTTTCAGAATAGAAACGCGAAAAAAGTGTTTCGTGACGAAAGTACATAAAAATATATACGTATATATACATTTGCAGTTAAACTGATTGCCCGTGGAGTAGGCTGTATCCTTTAAGGTCGTGCAAGGTCACGGGATTCAGTATGAGATCGAAATAGTGGATTAGAGAAATCGTGTTTCGCGATCTCGATTGCATTATGTTCTAAATAGCTGCCATTAAATTTCGCGATCAATTTCCCGCGAGCCCGTGGCACACACGCCTGTCTGCTCGTACACGATGCTCTCCGATAGGCCGTAGACTTTGATTTAACGAAGTAACGGAAGTTATTCGGGGCGGCCGCTGGGAAACTATTGTTCCGTTTACTTGCTCTTCCATTTCTGACAGCAATCGCCGACCTTGAACGTAACTCGCCGAAAGTTAAGGCCGATCGAACTATCTCGGAAAAAGCCTCGGTGCATCTCGAAAAAAGAAAAAAAAAAGAAAAAGAAATTTGAAATTCGTGTGTTCTGCGTCGTGTGTTAGGTACAACGCCTAATCTATAAGACGTTCTTCGATGATCGATCGAAGGACTGGCCAAGGTTTCCCCTTCGCCCGGTGACTTTGAGCGCCTTGTGCTAGTCATTTTTCAAAGAAAGGTAATTCATGCCTAAGAAGGAGCGGTTGATTGCTTCTCTAGTGACGCCATTTTGCGCCCACATTGATACTTGATTAAGTGACTGGCGGCCGGCAGTGGCGCCACTTTCTTGCGTTAAGTGGCGCCCCCACCTTCGCGATAACTGTGATTCTCGGTTAGTAAAGCAGAACACGCACGTCCCTGAATGATACGGTGAAATCTCTAGTGATTGGACAAAGTACGCAAATTAACAACAAGTATAATCGATATCCCGCATAAAGAATGATTAACTTCTTACAAGTACTCGGAAAAATAAACTGCATCGAGGCAATGACAAATTACATTTGAATTGGTTGCTTTAACAAGATCCTACATTTAAATAAAATCAAGACTACGCGAGGCGTGCAACGATCGTAAATTAAATGTGAATTTTTATGGACTGTCGCATCGTGTGACGTTTCAATCTCTCTTTTATTTATTCTGTTATTGCACGATTTGCTTTTCGGTAAAAAGTAGAAGCAATTAGTCCGCGTAACTTTTACAATAACCATGCTGTAGCAACAGGTTATCCGTGCAGCTCGTAATTTTAACTTTGGAACCCCTGAGCCTCGAACTATTTTAAAATCACAAATTTAAACATATATTGTATATACGTACGAATAAAATGTCGAGAATTGTTTTCAAAAGGGGAATGTCTTAATTTAACGTTGTCAGATTTGTGAGCTTGATGAAACTCCTCTTAGGAGTTCTAGTTTTGATTACTGCTTTTAACAAGTTCAATTCATTAAAATGTTAAAAGTACTTACAGGTACTTGTAGAATACACGTTCCAGCGTGTATAGTTTGAGTAACTTTATAAGTGCAATTGAACATCGTGTTTGACGAGTAGCCATGCATTAGATTCAACTTGATTTCGAGAGTACACGTTGAACTTGATCCCATCATTGGAAATCTCGTGCCGCGCCCTTATCTCTTTTCTTTTCGAGTACGATCCCCACCACCACGTATTTTGGATGGCAACCGAGACGCTTTTTTCCATTCCTCGTGTCTCTGTATCGACGCTAATTGCCAAGGCTCGATATCTCTGTAATAGACGGGGCACGCTTCCTGAACATGAACTTTTTGGATTGATTTGAAATTAGAGGAGCACGCCTTTGTTGTACATACGAGAACACAATTCTAGTTGTAATAGCATTATATGATTAGATACCAATTTTTTGTTGAAATGCCGCAGTTTGGTTTATTGTTTCATTTTCAGGTCATCCGGCTGGTGGTGTAACTTTAAAAAAAGGTAATACTCCGATTGCTACTGTAGATGCTATTCGTATACCTGGCAAAGTAAGAAACCTTCACTGTGAATCATTTACAAAAGACAAATTAGGCGAAAGAGATAGCCCATGTAGTGGAGTTTTTAGTACTTGGATTTCTAACAAATGTGTAGTAACGGGACAAGTGCTTGCAGCGAGTGCTTTAGTAACAAAAAATGCTAGATCGATCGACGTATACACCATCGATACCTCGTAACTAAGAGAAATCTTTAATTAATTGTAATTTCAATATCCCTAGCAACAATCCAAATGCTAAAAACCAACAATTAACCGTAGCTGCCAAATCATCAGTCGCTCGTCATCTATCTATCACGATTATTCAAAAATACACGCCTGATCACTTTAAATAACAACCACGTCGTATCAATGTTATTTCAATCCCATGGGCGGGCTTCTCGCGCCAACCGAGCCCTCCACGATCTCTACTAGAGGGATTACTCGCCTTTATTTTAAGAAAGTTACCGCGATCGCGGTTATGCATCCAGATGTCGAGCACGTGTCGGTCGGAAGAAACAGTTGGGAGAAAATAGACTCGCCGCGAGGATGTAACCGATGTAACGCGATCACGTGGTCGTCGCTTTCGTCGAATTCGTCGGGCTCGTCGTTGTTTCTCTCAAGTCGCGTGTCATTTTTACTGTGACATGACGCAGTGTCACAATATCATACTTTCAGAGGAGGAAACAAGCGCAGAAGAGTCACTCTCCGCGAGCATCTGGTCCGCGATCCCATTGATTTGTCATCGTGTCGAGAAGGAATCAGCTGTTCGCAAGGCTGTCCTTGAACACCAGTTCACCTTTCTCCATTCATACGGCGTCGAGTGGTTCGCGGTGCTCGGAGCCTGTTAAATTCTCTCTCCCTCTCTCTCGCTCGCTCGCATATACACACATACACACGTAGCGACAATACCATTATCCGCTCCGATCTATTATCCCTCGAGTGATTTCGAATTATTCTCGCTCTCGCAAGCTCGTTCTTATTGATTCTAGTTAATCACGTGCTCGACTGTAATTCGCTGTCTGGCCTCGCTCGCCTCGGACTTAACCTGACACATCGATCCCGACGACGATTTCCGCGAACATTTGCTTCGAAGCGAAATTAAGTCTGTATCGTTCAAGACAACGTACTTGGAACGTAAAGTCCAAGGTGAAGTCTGCGAGATTCCTGAATTTTCGATTGACACGTATCACGCGAAAATACAGTTTTATCAGAGTGACACGAAATAAAAATATTTCGTTTTGCTTGCAGTATTTTGCCACATTAATGAGTACTGTGATGACGATCAATCTATTGATTTCGTTTTAATGATTGAGTTTTATTACTAGAGTGTTAGATAGTATATTGCAGCAATAGATATTTTACAGAGATCTACTACGCCAATTAGAGACACTAAATGATTTTCATAATTGAACGATAATAATAGACGCGATTCCTGAATGGATTTTTTTCTGAGAAAAGTTCTCTGAGAGATCGTCACAGTTAGAATTGGCATTTTGAAATATTTTTCTATCTTATCTTATTAAAGCTAGTTCTTATTCTTTGATATAGAAACTATTTTATAGATAACTGGTTTGATAATCAATAAAAAGAAAAAAGGAAAAAGATACTACCGATATCAGTAGTTAACGCAATGTGCAAAAAAACAAGATCAAATTAATATTAGCGACGGAATATTGGTAAAGCAAAAATACGTACGTGCATATGTGCATAACGCTCAGAAATAGACGCAGAACATCAAGTGGAAGTCGTTTTACATCACAACGAGATAGAATCAAGTTGTATTGTATGCGTTCAACGTAGGAGATTTCGATAATTCACTCGTCCAATTTGCAATTCATGATCACAATCTAAAGGTCTGGTTGGTAGCTCATTCGCATAAACGCGGGCCCGCGAGTCTGAACTCGCGGAAGTTCCTAGGCCAGACACGTTGCTGGCTAGTAAATTTCACGCACGTGATCCACGTGGTCTGTCCAGCGAAAATCGCGTGCCACTCGTGCGTCAAGGATCGCCGGACATTGTTTCATCCACCGCGCGACGAACCTCCGTTAGGTGTCCAATCGAGCTTCTGCTAATCCCTGGAATCCTTACGTGTAGTGTCTTGACACGACGACGGGCCGGGGTTGAAACTCCTCACCCCTTCGTAGATGAAGAACAGGGACGAGGACTTGGACAGAGAGTGAGTATATACTCTGGCAAGCCGGTTAGTATAATAGAGGTTTGCGGCGACTTGGTCGATAACGCGTTCCAATTGGCTGGTGCAATTGGATTCCGTTCGACTTCTATGGTACCAGCGTGAATTCGGACGGAGAGTAGTACGTGGGATTTTTCCACGTGTACCGGGCCAATGTCGGGTTTATTGGAACGGTTCGATTGATTTTCCCCAGGGAAATTGTTCGGATTGTTTTTGTTTCTCGTGGAATCCGAGCGACGAACTTTAACCCATTAAGGCAATCCGTGAAACGTTTCGTTTGCCCTTTTCTTTCAATCTGTGGTATTTTAACCGGTCGTTTAAGCGTTGAACCTCGACGTACGAATTTCATTCTATTTTCTGTTTTTTTAATCACTACATGTATAATTTTTTTTTTTTTTTTTGACATTGCAATTATGAAAAGAAGCTTGTAGATTCATCTAGAGATTTTACAATTTTATAAAGTTTCAACGAATGTGCAAAGCCACACACCTTGAGAAAAAAAATTAAACATTATTTCGCTGTTTTGCCTATAATGGGTTAACGTATCAACTTTTGGCTAATTAATAATGTTAATAAATTGACAACTACCCAGTCGTACACTTCTATATTCAATATATTAAAAAGCTGGCTCACAATTCGTAAAATTCACTTATGGAATTTTCCTTATTTCGTCGCAAGGCTCTATCACAATTTATCAACTCGGTTAACTCGCAATTTGTAAAAATTTCGCTGAAAATATCAGTTCAGTTATGCAAGAAGCTCTTGATATAAAGAGTTACGCATTCAAAGAAGAAGGTTCTCTTGAGTGATATCACGATGTTCTCATTAAATCGATACGATGATGACACCCCACCACCGTCCAGATTATTTTTCTTTCGTTTTTCCTTTTTTACGAGCAAATTTGTTCATAACGATTAAAAAAGTGGAACGACGTCCTCGGCTACGCGTTATCTTTTTTACTTTCTACGACCGACGGTGTGTCTGCCTCGATAAGCTTATCGAGATGCAAAAATTTCAAACACGTCTGACCACTCAGACAAGATCGATCTCGATTGTGTTGCTCCGATATCGAGCCACTCGGTTATACAAACAACGAGAGAAAAAGCAATGGAACAATGGACGGTTGTTTATTTAATTACTTGTCTGCAAGTAATCGAACGAATGATATTCAGATACGGAAAGTTAGAAGTTGCGTCATTGAAACCGCCATTTTCGCGTTCAATTCAGGGTGATTAATGGCGAAATTTATCTGCTCAAAGAATCGTACAGTCGTTGACTTTGTCAAAGAAGTCAACGTTTCCATTTTATTTTTAAATTTCAACTTATCAGAGGAATTTAGTTAATTTTTTTCTTATTGCGCGAGCATTAATTATTTATGTGGATGTATAAAATTCCTTACTGCTTAAAGAATCTGAGGATCGTTCATCAATATTTCCTCTTTAATTTATGACGTACAAGACTATAATTCGATTAACTTTTTTGCTAGAATATTGTGCAAACATCTACAAATTGTTCGTCTAAAGATGCGCAAATACAAATTCATAGTTGCATCATTGAAAGGAATTTTAAGTGTTGTTGATCACGTCGAAGAAATTGATAAATGCTAAGGCATAATTCGTGAGAATTTAGTTGACAAGAGAAATATTGCTAGAGGATATTACACAACCAGCTGTTAATTAAAATTCGTAAAGACAATTGTGAGATTAAAACGTCTTACTTAAATAAATTATCAATCATGTCGATGATATACAAACACTCGAATAATTTACACAATGAAATTGCGATATAATTTCTTTTTAATAAAAATAAAAAATAAATTCGATAAGACTTATTGATAAACATATCATTGATGCGCAGTCAGGGAATCACTGATTGATTACGTGCAATTCAGAAATAAGATCGTTATTCAGGCAGACTAGATATTGAATCTGTTACATCCTCTGACAACCGAAATCGAATTGCTCAGAATATTTATTTCGAGATGGAAAAGTTTAGACGAAATTTAATTATTTTACCAACTTGTCGTCAAATTTCAAATCATCAAATCGCGTCCACACTTTCTAGTTTTCTAGTTAAAAACTATCGAGACGTTGAAAATTGCAAGCGGTTCTAATTCAATCGGAATAAAATCGGAATAAATTTTCTATAGAATGAAATCAATGTCCAAGCAGGCTCCACATCGAACTCACTAAAATAAAATCAGAAACGGCCAGGAATCGTTATTCGCCACAAATGGCAACGATATTAATTGGATGTAATTGAAATTCAAATAACCATGACGTCTCTGGCCAGTTGTCTCCTGGCCGATAACACGGATTTATGAAAATTTTCCATCGAACAACGTACAATCTTCGGCGCGAAACTGACCGATAAAAGCGCCAGGCGACCATCCGGCACGAGGTCGCAGGTGTTGGAGCGATAACGCGGAATAATTAAAATTCGCGGGCCAGAAAACACCGTTAAATCTTGTTACAAAGCACGACGATTCTGCTATGTAATTTCTCGAATTCTATCGAGTTTGTCGTCGATTCTTTCGGATTTCGTTTCTTATCTATCGCGTTAACACGAGTTACTCGTTATCGTGATTAACGTGCTACGTTGTCCGTAAAACCACGAACGTGCTGCAAGATAGCGATCTCTGCTGATGATCGTTGCCATCGACGTTCCTTCGCTGTTCTCTCCCGCTGGTGAGATCGATAGAATGGTCGGTAAGGTAGAGTAAAGTCGTCTTTAGGTAGAGGGCACGACGTACCGGAAGTTGAAGCTCGCGTTTCGATATTTCATACATCTTTTCTCTGTTACTTGTACCTTTATTTTTCGGATAATTTGGAACCTCAGACTTTTGCGCACGTGAGAATCTTCGTAATACTCTCGTTGTTGTGTCAATGCATTTCATTTGCTATTCTTTTCGATCAATTTATGTCGTAAAAGTTTGTTTTTTTAACATTACGACTACGAAAAGAAATATTCATCTTTCCTAGTATCTCTCTATTTTTTACCACACTTATCATCATTTGATCCCGAAAATCTAATTCTTCAATCCTGATTCACTTTCCAAAAATATCGTTCATCTTTGTTATTCGCGTTTCTCAACTTGTAATGAAAGTAAATTAGTCGTTACACGTGCAAGTATACCATAAAAATAAAGTATGTAGAAAAAATCCAAGAAATTAGCTCATCTTATCCGACTAACAAGTTCAAAATCATGAAAATTCATCATCTCAGTTCTTCGCTGCCGTAATAACGCAACTCTGTTACAAACTGCCAATTTATGGCAGTTTGATTTTTGAATGAAACGGTTGATCCATGGTTCCATTATCTGAGCTTATCGATTGTCATTTAGCCACGAATCGAAATGATCTAGCAAACTTTCGTGGAATTCCGTGAGTTTAGATGCTCCTAGTTATAGAGTCGAAATGATTTATCGAACATTCGCCGGTACATTGTGCGCTCGAGCGCCCAAGTATGAACCGAAATGATTTCTACCTCCCGTATCTAACAACAGGCAGAGAATCGGCATGATTTATCGAGTATCCCCTATACCTGCGGGCCCGTCGTTCATCCATAGGGTCGAAACTACCTGCGAGCTATCCCAAAACCTTTTACCTGAAAGTCTAGCCTGGATCTCATCCACTTGGGACATCCATCGATGGAACATTGAAAATTTTTCTGTCGTGACATTTTTCCTCACTTTTTTCCCCGATTGCCTGGAACTTAAATTTTCTAGTCACTCTGTTGACTCAAAAATTCGTAAAATTTTCTTCTACAACTTCCCCCGAGTAATTCAGAAATCGAAGTAAAATCTCCGTCGATTTTCGAATACTCAAACCTGTTCGACACGATCGGAAGTAGCGATCGTCAGCGAGGATTTGCGGCTCGTGTGGAACGTCGCACAATTTCGAGTGGAGCGTGGTCTATTTTTGCAAATATCGCCGCAGGGAATGTAACTGGTTCTTTCTATTAATAGTTATGGCGTTATCGCCATTTTCGCCGGTGTTTTGCCTCAACCACAGAGCCAAAAGAGAGAAACGACTCATAAGATACGTTCGTCCTCTATTAAAATTTTTCGCCTCTACAAAATTTACGCTCCATTTGTTTTATCTTTAATTCTGTCTTGTTTAAAAAGAAATTGTAACACGTCGATTAGCCGACAGCAGGATCAGAAGAACTTCAACTGTCATTTTTTCTTTATTAGAATCTTTCGTTTCTACATAGAATTTACATTTGAATATTTACGTTTGTTCTTAATCTTTGGATTTTTATTTATTAATGATAAGAATTTAAACATTTTACTACTATTGGTGAAAAAGTTTGAAAGAAATTTGTTTTGAGAGATCCTTGGAGATCTTTCGAACTCGTAAAATACCAAAATTTATGTTCGAACATTCACGTGTGCGTTCTAATTACATCTCGATGTTCTTCTTTGAATCTCCTCCTCGAAGCCATTTGCCACGAGTTTCGTCGTGTGACGAGCGTTTGCAGGAACGATTAGCTCATCGGAGAATTGGCAGGAGGAACTCGACGAGAAGTGACGTCATTGTTACAAAGAATTATTAGTTGTCTTTAGTGGAGAACGTCAGTGGTGACGTCGCCGAATTTAGACGCGTTTGATCGGAATCCAACGCAAACTCGTCAGACAGGGTAGCCCGCATCTTCCTCTCGGGGCTCTTCGAAGCGGCGCCAACAAAAATCCACGCCCCCGCGTTCACAAGTGACTCAACTTTCGATATTTCCACGAGCACTGCAAGTTAGATGCGTGCGAACGGTCGATTTTGGGACGACAGTCGAGTTTATTACGAACGTGTTACAACATATTGATCCTGTTGCTATCTTCGGGAGTACGTTCAAAGACAGCTGTCTAAAATGATGTTGAACTCGTCGAGTTTCTTATTGAATTTTGAAGACGTCGAATGAAATTGATATCCAGTTTATCTAGTTATAAATAGACTGCAGACTTTTGTGCAGATTCGCATCTCTGAGAGTGTCGCTGTTACGCAAAGTTGGGAAATTTACAGAAAATGGAGTTGATTAATTTGATGACTCTCGACTCTATTTGTTTTCAGAATTTTCTATATTTATAATATAATTATTGTACAACTGTGAATTCTTTGACTCTTTGTGAAAATTTGAACTTCCAAGCTTCTACATATAAAATTTTAGTTTCGCCGTTTGATCCTTTGGAAAATTTAAAAATTCTAATTTCTCCACTTTGTATATTACACTTGGAGAATTTTATGCTTCGACTTTGGAAGAACGTTCTAACTCTAATTAACAAATTCGTTTGTTCATCATCGGA
Source organism: Melipona quadrifasciata (assembly GCA_001276565.1). NCBI lineage: Eukaryota > Metazoa > Arthropoda > Insecta > Hymenoptera > Apidae > Melipona > Melipona quadrifasciata. The sequence continues at coordinate 3,923,680 of KQ435859.1, forward strand.
CGCTAGAATCATTCTGTTTTTAAGCATTTTCCTTGACAAGGTACTCAACATTTAAATAAACGCGCGCTTTTCTCTATCTCTTGGTCAAAGTGTCAATCAGAATCTTTCGTTGCGGCACGAAGGCGTCGCGTGTTGCCGTCGACTTTTTCTCCAACTGATCATTATCCAGCACGTGCTGCGAAATTTGAACTTTGCCACTGTAGTTTCTTGGCCGCGGCTTCTTTATCAGAGCC
>KQ435859.1:3924876-3968376 GCA_001276565.1 Melipona quadrifasciata
ACTTTGGCGTCTCCAAAATGCAGATTACATTTGATCGAAGTAATTTCATCTTGGAATACAATTTCGTTATTCTGAATTCATAAGAATCGCTAGTTTTAGATGAAACTGTTATAATTTCGTTTAAATTTTACAAGTTGAATTCACAAATTTCACTTTTGCAATTTTGGTATATAATAGAACGAATAGTAGTAGTCCTCACAAGTTTTCCAAAGCATCGTTTCCCTTTCGTGCAATTTCCCGAGAAATATGAAATATGAAGCACAAAGTGTAAAGTTGCAAGTATTATTTTTAAATACAACGTTAATTACCGTTCTAACGTTAATTAAGCTCGCACACTTTCGCAAGCAATTCGTACAAGCACGATTTGCCAGCTGTCGAGTCCTCAGTCGGATACACGTGAAACGTTCTCTCAAAAATTACGAACCTGTTTGACGTTAACCAAGTTTATAACGCCATCTCATTCTTTCGAAGCAGCTGCCAAGACTCGGCAGTCCAGAAAGTTGTTCAACGCGCGCATCGTGAAAATTGATCGCCTTTTTCTCGATACGACCGACCGAAAGTTGCATCGGCGTCTAACATGCGAACCAGGCAAATTTTCCATCCGCGACAACCTCGACGTCATTCGTCTTGTCACGCGAATTGGCAAGAATTCCGTGCCCCGTTGATTCGCGAAGAAGCGAACTTGCTTCTCCTCCGTTTTCTTAGAACCTTAATCACGGGGAAACCTTTCGTTTCTTTGCGACGATTAGCTCCCGAGGTAGAAAACTACAATGCGTGAGAGGTAATCACCTCTGTAGCTCGTTAGTCACCTCTTCGAGGAAAATTCATTTCCATTTGCGAGAAACTGGCATGTAGAATATCGGTGGACAATGTTTGTTCTTTTAATAAAATATTCTTGTTGATAAAATAAAGTCTGACGCGAGTGATTGAACATTAACGAATTATTTAAGAATCCTAGTGTTGTTTGTTTCACTTTGCAAGCTTTCTTTTTTTTTTTTTTTATCAAAGAATTACGATTTGACATGAAGGAAATGATCAAATTTTGTATCAAAGTAGAAAAGATACGAATATTTTATTTATCTGTGTATCTTGTGGGGAAAGTCGTTAAATTTCTCTATTTAATAACAACAAACGTATACAATGTAATAACGTAATTAAAACTTTTCTCATCGATGAAATTAAAAATTCACAGTCTGATGAATTGACAATCGCTGATAGTCGCTTCATTGTCGCGAAAAGTCCAAACTCATAGATCACGCCACGATGAAAATTCCACGGAATCCCATGAAATTATACAACGTCACCTTGCAAAGCACGTTCCAAACGGATCCGTCGTTGAAAGAACGAAGAAAAGAGTCTTTACAAAAGTCACGTTTCACGGCTCGTCGGTGCACCTTGCGTCAATGTGGTTTCCGTTTCCGGCCAACGCAACTGAAAACGTCCACGAAATTTTAATGTCGAGCGCGTTCGTACGACGTTCCGTCGTTCTTTCTTAGGAACGTAGGAACACGACGATTGCGTAAAACCAGGCCGAGAATGAGTTGCACTTTGACTTTATAATGCACCTCGATGAGGTAAGCTCCTTGACGTCACGGTGAACGTTGTACTCAATCCCGAGGCTGGAACGTCGTCACCGTTTCTGTCGCATCGAGAAGTCACGGGAGGAAAGTCGACGTTGATCGTCATTTATTTCAACGCTAGAACTTCCATCAGAGATGTCGAGAATGCAGAGAAATACTCTGTACGCTTATCCGAAAAATGATTCAAATCTTACGAAATACATCATGTTTCGCGCGTATAAAATTTTTAATTTACAAAAATTACAAATCATTTTTTCATCGCTTTGCTCCAGCGCAACGATAGTAGTCAATTCTGTTGAATTCGAGAGAGTAAGGTCATGATGTTCATAGAAGAGTTCACCAATGAAATTTGTGTCGGACAATTTCGAATGGCGAAATTTACATTAATTCAATAATGCACGATTTAATAATGTGCAAGTTTCGTATAATACTTTAGTTTCAGTTGAGCGATGAAATTTCCAGTTTAAAGTTGCTCGATCATTAATTGGATGCTTCTTTCGGAAGAATCAGAATCAGAGTCTTTTTAGAATAATTCATAGGAAACGCGTGCAGTTTCAAGACACTGGCGATAATTTGAAAGACCAGGCCCATAAAATCCCTGGACGAAACTAACGACAAAGTTGAGCAAAATTTTCCTTCTTTCGTTTTGGGAAGAATTTCACGCGGTGAACCATCAGCGGGCCCGGAAAGATTGGAAATCTTCTCGTGGAAAAAGGATCATCAAGAGATCTTTGCTCGTTGCACGCGTAACGAGCATAAAAATGCCGCTTGTGCCTCGAGGATACGCGTTTAATAATAGGCTGTTACGAGTAAGAGCAGAGCGAAATTACGGTGTTTTCATATAATCAATAACTCGGGCTCTCTCAGGGTCGCTGGCGAGCCCGGCATGTGCTGCTGCTGCATGTTCGCCCTTCCTCGTTGATAGATTCACGGTGGCTTCCGTGTGATTCACGCGCGATACCAGACTGCGTGTTTCTACGCGTATCTCGTGCGAAATTCGAACCTCTGCAATTAGAATTTCGTTATGCAGATATTTGTGCATTTCTAAAGATACAGAAATACAAAAATTTAGAGAACGCACATAGATTTAACAAGACGTGGCAAAGTATGTATTTGGAAGATGAAGGAAAGTTTTATCTGAATTATGTTTCGCAGCTACTGACTTCGATTCGAGATTTTAAACAAGCTAGATCTTTATGGAAATTAAAGAAATAGAAAAAGCAGTTAGAAGCACTTTAAGCTACTGCTTACAACTAGCATTTACAACATATGTTTTAGATAAGAGATTTCTATTTGTAAGTCAACAGCAATTTTTTCTCTGCTCTATCTAATCCAATCGAGGTTTTGAGACGCGCAAATAATTCTGCCAATTTCTAAACATTTTAATTTAAAAAAAAGAAAAAAAGAATTGAAATATAAAGCTCAAAATTTTATTTACATGTACACCGCAAAACAATTGAAACCCACGAAGACAATTCGCAAATCTTATTTCATTTCGAACGAACAGAGGGTAGTCCATCTACTTAACTCAAAATAATTGTAGATCATCCACAACCCAATAGATGTCAATTGACGAGTATAATCCAAACCAACATTTCGTCTTTATCTTTGTCTCTAAAATGAATGTTTGTACGATCCGTATTTAACACGTTGTAACATTCGCGCGCGTGTTACGATAACCGCGTTACACCATGTTATTCCATGTTAATTGTAGAAACAATTATTTCATTACGTCGTAGTCAGATAACGTTGATCGATTGTTGAAACGGGTCATTTAGCGAGGCGCGCAGGAAAATCTTATCCAAACAGCTAACAACGTGGCTGGAGAGGCAATCCAAAGCCGCCTAGTTTTTGTTCCGAGCAAACCCGCTAATTGCCAGACGAAAATAGAACTATCAAGCTAAGGAACTGTCAAGCATACACCGACTACTTCGCGAATACGAACCCTTACAAGTTCCCTTTTGTCGTTGACTGCAACCAGCTAGCCACTTGCTCGGCCCGATGACAATTTCAACGGACTCTGCCTCGAATCGTCTTCGATCATCAGTGGTTGGACACGTGTCTTGTGAACCCATAACAAAATCAATACAAAAATCACGTTACAACGATTATCATTTTCGTGAAATTTTTGACGAAAAGTTTCAACTTACAATGTTCTTTCACGGAAAAAGACTGTTTTACTCGCTAGGTTCAAGAATCGAGATATTGCTCCGAATGTAACTGCATTCGTATCTTGGAGAAAGAAGCAAAATAATCTCGATATTTTATATAGTGTCATCGTGTTGCACACTGAGTGTTAAATTTGGATACCTGTCAAGCACATTTCTTAAAAAATCATGAACTCGATTTCCTTGAAAATTTGTTCGTAATTGTCCAGTCGAGATTCAGATGTAGTCGACAAATTTCCCATGCCTAAATCTCAGTCGTGGTATTCGCGCGCCCACTTCAAAAAGAGGAAGAAGACAAAGAGGAGGGAGGAGAGGGACGTTGCAGTTCTTGTCGCAGAGGCGTTGCAGCATCTCGCGACTCAATTTGTGTCTTAACTCGAACGTCGATTAATCGCTAGCTGTGCACTATACCCTTCGAGCCGGGCTGCTCTTGCTTTTCTCTCTGGTTACCCGTGAAGAGACCTGGAAGCACGCCAGTTCCGTACCAACCTCCCCGTTCACGACACCATCCCGAATCTAGATTAGTGTGAACGAACTCTGCCCTAAAATTTCGTTCCGCTAGGTCTCTTTCCGTGTTACTCGAGATCTTCTCCTTATATTCTGCCACAACTACGTACGTACAATTAACAGACTGTGGAAATTTTATACTGTGCGTTTATGAAAAATTTCGAGGACGAAGAGGACAATGAGAAGTGCAAAAAGTGTAATACTAGATAATTTTTTTTTTTTTTAATTTTTAAACTTCACAACTTTTTACTTACCTAGATTCCCAACTGTTATATAATTCGAGATAACCTTTGAAAATACAACACTTACGATATTTAACAGATAAGTTTAGTTCGTGGAAAACACTCGAGTACAAGCTTCTGGAATTTTAGACTTTTTCTCAGAGACTGTCGTAGCTTTCGTGATAGTAGATTTTGCTCAATTGTTTACAACGTCCTGATAAGATTGACAAGAAATTTCGATCGCTAGATCAATTAGATAGGTTGTCAACTTTGATTAACGTGCACTCGATCATTTCGTAATCGAAATCGTGTTCGTCGTTTCGTAGCCCTATTTTTAGCCCAAAGTTTAATCCCTTCAAAATGTATTTTTTTTTTCATTTTTCTTAAAGAACGAACGCAGTAATGTAATAATATAAATTGCAACTCATGTTTGGAAGAGTATAGGTCAATCGTAATTCTTAATATGATACTCCAAGTTTCATTTGCATCGTTGTTTACCTAAAAGTCATCTCGTGTCACACCATTAACCCCACGAGAGTTAATACGCGCTTTGCCAGTTTAAACAATCGAGTTCTTCTCAAACGGGGCATCGAGAGAACGTCAAGTGCCACTGGGTGTTTCCACTTTCACTCGCGCGAAGCAAAGTCAACCCTTCGTCTCAACCCTCGTTCGACGATACGCACACGCGCAGAGAATATTTACAACCCTATAAACCGATGTTTAAGATGCATTGCACGCGGCCAGGTAGTAATTAAACGCGAGCAAATACGAATGAATTGTAATCGCAGCCCTGTATTTCAAAACGAAACAGTAAAATGGGTAGTTTGTGAAGTTTATAGCTGATGATCTAATGCACCGGCAATTATTCCAAACGTCTTACGATTCACGAGAAACCCACCTACGCCTGTCTGAGAAATTTCGCTTCACGGTGTCATTGCAATTTGTCAAATTTCATTTTTCGCGTTTCATTTCTTTCGTTTGTAATGTTTGTTAGAATCTATTAGAACGGCAATCACGCGTAATTGGAATACATTAAGTATTTGTTGCGGCTGCAATATATGAAATAAAATTATAATCCACGAAGTGTAAAGTGTATTGTATCAAGGAGACGAAAGGAATGACAAAACTTTTACTCTTTTATTTATTTATTCGTTATTTTATACTGTTATATCTGTTATTTTTTATTGTTATAAATCTAATTCACTATTTTCTCGATCCTGCATTATCAAATTTTTGATTACACAAAATCCAGACGTAACACACGTAAATTAACCGAGGAAAAGAAATCCCATAAACACATTTCTCACTACATAAAATTACTCGATCCTTGCATCGGACTTTCAGTCACTCATAGACTCGGAAGAAAGAATTCCAATGTTACACTCGTCCTCAACAAAATGTAAATAACACGTTCGCGTCGTATATTACCAATTCCTGCGTTTGCTTATTACGCGGGCGCTATGAACATATAATACATAGGTTCAACGAATATCGTCGGCAGAATTGAATTACGAATGCATAGATACGTTCGACGAGACCTCTAATACAAAACTATCGACGTATTTGAAATACGCCCCATCAATTTTACGACTTTTTTCGTAGCAAAATGTCAAACAAGCAGTTTGAACACACGCGCGACAAGACACTGACAATAAATTCATAGCGATGATCGTAATTTATTGCACTCGTTACATACGCCGTGTCGTCTGTAACAAATGTTTCCTGTTTAAACTTTTCGCTGTTGGAAAGTTCAGTCACTCGCCATACCTTGACAACGTTCTTTCCTCGATCAATTATTTAACACCCGTTTAACGCGCGTTTATTTAAAATTTGCATTTGTCCGGAATACGTGCTGCGTCTTTATCAAATGTAACTCCACCTTATAAAAATTACGAATTACCCCGTGCCATTTGCCTTCTACGATTTTCTTCGGTCCGTTCGACGCAAAGTCGAAAGTTAAAGTTCAAAATTATGGTAGAATTCATCTCCGTGAGAGATTTAGCGACCCAGAAAGGTAGACGCATTCGCGGGTAAGAAAATTTTGCAGATCGGGCAATTTTACTAACTACTTACTAAATCTGCGATCTGCCGACACGTCGAGAAACGTTGAAACGGTGCAGCTGCATTCGAGAATTGGGAAGGAGCGGTACACGCACGCAACGTGGATAAACGCGCGATGGTGAAACGTTCTTGCGTCAGATGATTTTCTGCGTCCTCGGCGATCGAAGTGGTGTATCAGCGCCGAACGAGAATAACCGTTCAATGTACGGTCGATCTATTTATATATGGTCGATCAGCTGCGTGACCCGCTCATAACTCAGTAACTGTGGCCTCGGCGCGTGTTACGCGTGCCCGCTGTTCCTCCCCGCTTTAAAACGACTTACATGCCGTGCCACATCTAAACAAGCTGTAGGATTGACGAAACAGGTGTCTATCGCGGGATCGATTAGACTCGTTGTGTCAAATGATTTGGGACGAGTGAGTCGGTGCGGTGAGAAGCATAGTTGAACCAATAACGAGACGAGAGATTGTCGATACCATGGAAAGAAGTCAGTCTTCTTGGTTTCCTTGTAAAGTTTCTCTTTCAATGACGTTTTCCCATCGCGCAAAGGATGCTTTTATTTCTAAAAATCGTGAAAAATTCAAAGATCTTTCATTGCAACGACTTGAAACTCTTGAAATTTGCCGTACTATACTTTTTTCCTCGCTATTTCATTGAACTTTGAAATTCAAGGCATCTGTCGTTTGACAGATTACTTGACATTCACAATAAAAATGATGAAACTAGAAATTGTTCATCTTCCCGCTATGAGCGGCAAAGAATTTTCTTCTTTCAAAATGTAGAACTTGTATTCTCAAATTTTTCCTCTGCCGTTCATCATCGATGAATTGTACGCTACAGTGATTTTATTGTTTGTCATTTTCTTATTAAGATGATCAATCTTCAAATCATTCGTCAAGCGTACCACGCGTACGATTGGGTCAACGGATTACTTGATTTCTAGATTCGTCGACGATTTAGATACGCGAGTATCAACACCCCGCAATAAACACATTTCACAGAAATCTATTACGGCAGTCACGAAAAAGATAATCTGTCGTTTCGTGGAATTTCGAACTCGAAGAATTGTGGAATAGGAGTGGGGAGCTATAAATGGAATTTTGCACACGTCCTTAACGCGAGAGAAAAAGAAAAAGATAAGCTTACGAGAGAATGTTATGTAACAATTAATTGATCTGTTCAAAGTATTTTTTTTTTTTTTATCCATTCGAGCGTGTATCGGTCACATGCTGCACGTACGCTTAAAAGCACTTTAGAAGATTTCTAACGAGAACACATCGGCTGATATTTTTCACGCGACAGTTTTCATATCTTCTCTATCTTTATCTTTACGGCGAGATTCGGTAATTAAAAAGACTCGTAATTAATCTACGTATAATAATTTTGTTTGATGAGAGAAACGAGAATCTTAATCTCATATCTGGAAGGTACTCCAAAGTACGTACTTTCTTCGTTAAGTCCAGTGATTTAAAAGCCATGTTCTCGATCTATCTACGATCTTTTGTTCGCAGTTGTATGATAGATTCATTCGTTTAATAGAGTATTACCAAACATGTTCAATATACGATTCTGTCTATGTACTCACGTCTCAATGTTTGTAAAATTGTGTTACACGTTGAGATACGATGAAAAATAAGAATGATACAATTCACGACATACACCTAAACTCAATGCTATAACAACCGACTACTTTCGAGAGTAACTTTGTATTAAATGTGTATATTAAATTGTAAAGAAATGACGTTACAATAACGTCATCATTGAGAAATTACAGTCACGTCATCAGTCTTTACAGCGTCAATAATCTTTATACTATCGAATTGCAAAAAAAAACGTCTTACATTGAACGTTAAACTCTCACAGATTGCCATATTTTGTTCAAAGACATATATTGTTGTTAATTTTCTTTTTAATAAATTTAAGAGCTGTATCTCAGCGCGTTCTTTCGTTGCTGTTATTAGCAGTTATTCTCTCTTGTTAAATAACATACTCTGGCATCTCATTCATCGTCAACTTTAATTCGACGGTCAATTCGCTTACGAACGATTGAATAAATCTAGTTTAATCTCGAAGATAAACGTGATCGTTTCAATTTAGCAGAAAATTCCAGGGAAACGTCTCGATCGTCGATAGTGAAATACGTTCGAGTCTCAATGTTGTTGAAGATCTTTCCTGAAATTCTCGGAATTCGCCAGAATTTAAGTAGTTGTTCCAGAAACACTTTGCCACTGGTTCTAGCTACGATAAGCTGTTAATAATTTTCACAAACAATCTGAAGCGTTTTTATTTTGTAATGAGAACTGTCTCGATAAGGAGAATAAATAAAGAATTAAGTAGCATAAGTAGTTGATAACGAGCATTGAAGATCAATTATCGATCATAGTGAAATAATTTTTATCGTGCGTTAAGAGCTTGCTTGATTAATCAGCTCCGAATTTCGTGCACAGTTTCAACTTTATATGTATATATATATGTATTTAAGAAAGAAGCAGAATTCTAATGATACATATATACATATATATTTTATGTATTATATATGTACATGTATCATTAAAATTCTGCTTCTTTCTTTCTATCGCGCGAGACGCATGAAAGAGATTACAAAATCGATATTCAAACATCAAAGTGCTGCGGTATTTTTAATTAGTGGCTCTATTCGTTCATTCTCTGCCGCTTCCTACATACGCAGCCAGACTCAATCTAATTAAGGTTCCTCTCTTTGGTTTTTTTTTTTTTTTTTTTTTTTTTTATTTCGTACGAGCATAATGACCAGAATCATGGATTAAAACCACGAACAGACTTTTGAAACGAATGGAACGAATTTGCGTCGTTGCCTATCTTTTTATCGTTCCACTTGGGAAGAATTTGTGACGATCGATAACTTACTATTTTACATGTGTGTGAATAGAATTTGTATCAAGCGTGTTTTCTGTGTTAAGCGTGTTTTCTTGTCTATTCTAAGATATGCAATTTTTTTTCTTTTTTTTTTTTTCAATTATAGTTTAGTGTCTTTTTCTCGTTCCACTTTTTAAATTTACTCGCGCTATACGCGATGTTATATTTCCACCAACTGTGATGCGAAGATCAGGAAGAGCATGACAAGTAATTTTTATTGATTTTCTAATTTTAACGTCATTTCACGACTACAAAGTGGTATTTCAACCATGCTATCGTCCTCGTTGTTTTTCATCGCGTTAGATCTTTTCAGACATCTTTCTTTTTTGTTCGATGCTTCATTTATAGAAAGTGCGGAATGTAGAAGATTGAATACTAATTATTATACTTGTAAACTTCAAGTCTTGTAAAAATGGATGATGCACAGTACAGCGTAAAATTAGGGGGGAGGGATGGAAGTTCTCCCTTCATATCTCCAATGCTGACTGAAAATTTGAAGAATTCTAAAAGAAGAAAGCCTCTCGCATCTCACGGAAAGCAAACAATCCCCATTTTTTTCGTTTATCGTATGAAGAAACAGGCCAGTCACGTTTCAACGTTAAGCCAAGTCCTTCTCAAACGGAAGCTGAACCACGACGAATCGTGTTTTCGAGGAATTGTTTTCAACTACGCCTCGTTTATTTTCGCGCCGAACTCGGTCGATCTACGATCCACACGTTACCCAGGCGTTTGAGAATAATCGGGCAATCCAACTGATACGATTAATGACGTCGATTCGTTATTCGTCCGCCGAAGAATACACGAGGGCGAGCCACGATTACGTTTCGTGGAACGGTTGTTCCGCAATGGCCGCGATCGATAGCCGCGTATCGATAAAAAAAAATAAATAAAAAGAAACGCTCGATAACCCAGCCAACTGCCGGCAAGTACCGGATTATCTGCGGCCCAACGAAATTTCTATCAGTATCGCGTGACGCTGGATACTCAACTCGACCTTCTTCAGGTGTTCTCTGAAAATTTCGGGGGTAATTAACCCTGAGTGCTCGAGGCGCGACGCATACTATCGAATACGGAGTTGATTCAACCCTCTAAAGTTGAGTTTTCAGTCCTCACTGCCAGAGTACTGCACCGACAATCTTAAACCAATTGGTATGCTCGTTAAAATATTTTGTAGTAAATTGAATAAATTTGGAGCAGATCGAACGAACGTATCAAAAATGAACGTATTCTTAATTCGCAATAACATTTATGGGTTTATTATTATTTAATACTATTTATTATTAATTATTTATTTAATACTGTTGTTATTCTTTGATACTGTTAAATAATCAATTAGAGCGTGGCAGATTCAGGCTCTGAGCCACAATCGCAGTCGAGTGAGATTTATCGATCAACGATCAAGGCAATCTCGTCGTACTTGCGGTTCGGAGGTCCAATTGATTTGATTCGCAATATCGGAGGGATTTGGGGCCTGTTCCTTGGCAATTAGATAGCTTCCGATTAGTGGTTATTGTTTCTGGATACGTATGGCAACACTACTTATTCGTTGGACATTTTCGATTCAGTGTAATTGCACTGCGGATGTTATACGTAAAATTGTTTCGTCTATTAAATATCGCGTTATTTTACGAACTGTCTCATTTGTCTTTTGGAAAATTAATCAACTGAATCGAGTGTAAATTAAAATAATCTCGAAATTTATTTAGTCTTCTTTCGATAATTTAAATCGTAGTTTAAATTTTCGTTCTCTGCGAATCAGTCGAGTTAGTTGTAAATTTGATTAATACATTCAATCGTTAATTTTCGTAATAGACTACGCTACTAGAATTATTATAATTCTTACATCTCGCGTTTCTTCTCGACTCTTGCGCCCCTATTTATCTTTACCATATAGTAATTTTTAGTTTGACTTGAACGTTCCTTCAAATTCGTTCATATTTATCACTCTTTATTAATCGAATTAATTAAATCTTTTCGAACTGATTAATTTTCCGCAACGTAGAAAATAATTTTTTAATCTTCATCGTCTCCATTTTTAATTTTTGTATTCATCTTTCACGAATGGAATCGCTTGATCAGGTCGTGGATTAAAGTGATCAAAACCTCCAATTCATTTATCCCCATAATCACTTGCAATTATAAATATCAACAGCACGAAAGTACAAATTACATTCGCCTTTTACAAACGGAATCAATCAGTCAGACTGTAGATTAAAATAATCCTTCCAAAATTCATTTTTTCACTTATTCGCTCATCTGTCGTGATCGTTTGTATTATAAAAAAATAATCTCCAAGCTTTCGAAAAGCTGAATCAACTAATCAAGTCACAAGTTGAAATAATATTTTCGACTTGATCGATTCATTTATTTTCATAATCTCTCACGCAGATCGGATATCATTCTTACTATTACATTTATGCAACTGCTGCCAATTGAAACAATCTCTCTCTCTCTCTCTCGAATTTATTTATATTCGCAATCCAATTCTTACATTTACCCTTATGCATATAAATAGCCCAAACTAAAGCAATCTTTCCCTCAAACTCATTTATACTCGCAGCTCGATTCATTTGTATTCACGATCGCCTTTAGTCAAACAGACAGATGGCTAATGGGCATATAATAATTCTCAGTTCCGCGAGAACGCTTCCTCCGCTGTTTCGTTCATTTTCACTGGAGGGTAACTTCAATTAATATAACCAACCGGTATACGAGCCGCGCGCTCCGCTAATTTTCTCGTCCCTTTTATTGCATCTCGAAAACTCGTTGAAGCTTTTAATGACGGCCCCTCCTTCTCCCCCCCGCTGTAAATGATACGGGCGACCGCGGTTTCTTAACACGATCGCCCCGGCCTCTAATTGTAAGTTACTTGTAAATTCCCTTTTTGTTCGCCCACGGTGTCGTCGGCCCCGCTAGGTGCTATAGACGGGTTGAATTTGCCTCTCGGTTCTTTCAGTCTCAGCGAGACTATAAATTGTCCAGTTTGCTCGCCCCGAAGCTTGAAACGCCGCTGCTTTCGACACACTCGACCCGGGGATAAGCCGAGACCATTCCGAGGAACGAGTTTCCTTATCGTTTAAAACTACGCGAGCTTCATTGAAAATTAATCGCGAGCCTCTTCGTTGCTTGTTTGTTACTCCTCCTCTGTATTTCTCTTCCTCCTTTCTCCGTTTTCTTTTAAACTCTCTTTATTCTTACCTTCCTCGTCAAAGGAAATTCCGGAATTGAGACAAACGAAAGGGGAATGTGCTTCAAAGAAGCGCGACAGTTACTTTGAGGGCCGAGGATGAAATATCAGGCAAATAAAAAACCGATCCGTCGTTTCTTTCGTGACGGCGAAAAAGATATATTTTTTTCGGTTAAAAACTGGATTTTCCACGTTTTTCTTTCTTTCTTTTTTGAGGAATTTCTCGACCGACTCACACGAAATGAACAGCGATAAGCGTGTACATAAATTGTTCTTCTTATCTCGTCGAATGGACAGCGATAAGCGTGTACATGTGTAAATTATGACCGGTGTCGTGTAAATTTCTTTGTTTAAAAAAAAAAATTACTCGTCGAGTATCAATCACGACGCTTTTCGTTGCTTGCTCGTTCGTCGCTCTCTTTTTCTCCTTTATTTTTGTCTCCCTCTCGGAGGGAATTCTGAAATTGAGGCAGATGAAAGAGGAGTGCTTCAGAGATGCGCGACAGTCAAGAGACAAGCACAAAATGAAATATTAGGCAAGCGAGAAAGTTGTACAGATTCTTTTACGACCAAAGACACAGAGAAACACGGTATTTATAGTATTTATACCATATTTATTCCGATGAATGACCTTTTTAAAACAGTAGAAACTGTATACACCATTTACATATTTTCCGAGGTAGTCAAGAATATCCTACGATGTGAATGTGACATTATTAATATTGTTACCCGACATCGGGATTAAATAAAGTAAGAAATACAGAAATCGATAGAATCGGCGTGCGAAATAATTTTCTGAAAAAAGTGCATATACATATCTACGCGCTCGTTTCTTTTCAAACTTTGGACGACCTCCGTTTATTGGAATCGGTTTTATCGATAAACAAATAAATTTTCTCGCCGAGGGAGAACTTTCACGAAACGGTTTGCCGATATCCCAGGCAGCACACTTAAAGCAACCTCATCGGCCGCTCGTGTTATTGCTCGCACGAAGCGTGCCCCGAATCATTCTCGGACGAGTTGCTGCACACTTTCGATATCGAGAACTCATTGTCAGTCGCGCCATTGGCATCGGAATCGTCGAAACAAGGACACACCCGGTACCTGAGCAATCCACCAAGAGGGAAAACAAATTCACAATTCGGGTCGTTTCTTCTAAATCTCGCTTCGCGTTTGCTTTTCTTTTCGGCTGCCAAGAGCGATGCCGCTGAACGAGGCGACGTTATTTTTCATATTTTCGAAGGCGAAACTTGTTTTTCAAGGTTGCCTCAGCGTAACGTCGCGACGCAGTGCGTAAATCTTTATTTAACTTCGGTCCGAGGGACCGAATATTTGACTCGAATTTATCGTCAAAGTTAACTTGCAAGGAAAGTTACTCGACTTGTAATATCTGTTTTGTTTAAAATTTAATTCAATTTAAAAAAAAAAACAATACCGCTGGAAGACGGCGCGATCTGATCTAATAAAATTATAATGTGCAATTCTAAATTCGGTTCAAAGGGAAATACTACAAAAATACTAAACTTAAAAGACAGTATTGAACCTACGTCTAGTCTGAAAACGAAGAGAATATTCTAGCCTGAATCTAATTTCAGATAACAGCCAATTTAAGCTCTAAAAATTCAAAGAAACGATGAATTTTCTATAAAGTAACAGGCAATTCAAGAGGCAATTTAAAACAATATTATTTAGTGTATCATGCTTGTTTCCCCGAAGATAGATTTGTTTTCTCGCAGTGTTTGCCACGCAGAGACAGTACAGGTTTCACGTGCGATTTCAGTGCTGTTTCGAGTCTGCTATCTGCTAAATATAGCGGGTGCTCTAACCAGTGTTCAAACACCAGCGATATATATCAATGTACTCGCGACTTTGTGGCGCTCGGAACAATTTACACCGGTTTTTCGAATGTTTGGAGAATCATCCACGTCTTCGAGAAAGGTACTTGAGAATTTTTAGAAAATGGTATTATTATTACGCGTTGAAACGACAGAAATCGAAACGAGAGTAGTTGTATAATTGTATAATATCAGACAAAAAAGACCAAGTGTCAGTTTTAACTTTAGCCTTTGTAAATTTTATAAATTGTAGAATCTTTTTAGAAACAATTTTAGAGCCTAAATTAGAAGAGTAAGATTTGAAATTATAATATTAATTTCAATCGTTATACCTCACGCAACTGCTGTGTTCTCTTTTTCTTTTCGTCGCGTTTGCGATGGATTTCTCGTACGTACATTTCTTTTAAATTTTGAAGTGTTTTATTTTTCGAACGATGATAAACTTTCAATATATCGAGTGCTAAGGATCAAACGTTTAATCAATTTGTACGTGCAATACAATTTTCATTTCTGACCCAAAGAGAGACTTGTGCTTAAAAATATCTTTTCTGGTGTTATCTCGAGGACAGAAAAATTAGAGAAACAGATTACGTTTGTTTGTCAGGAGTCTATCTAAAAATTTCGATCGTCAATCTTGTTAATTAAATGTATACTCTTTGCTTTTTGCACTTGTCACTTCTATTATCTAAATTATTTTATATTCGAAACAATTATTCATAAAACTTGAGACCTATATGTATCGAAAGAAATCTTTAACCGAAGTTAACCAAACCTGTTACGTCCTTTGGGTAATTTTCATTGTTGGAAAATTTCGCGAAACTTCCAAAAACTTGTGGAAGAATTGTTTCGTATTTCAACGTTCCCTGTTTCTTTTTTTTTTTTTACAAGCTTTTCTATTGGCTAATTTCAAGAGACAGGTTCTTTTCATTTTCAATATTTTCGTATCGTATGAAAATTCTAGTTGATCACAAAATAACATTAAAGCAAACTCAACGAATCTTTGACCTTTGATTAAATGAATAGAAATTCGTAGTACATGAGAACGAATTTTAAATTCCACGCGAAATGAAAATGCATAAAAACCCGCAATCTGTTAACAACTACACCTCCGTTTTCCACAAAAGTTTCAAAAGAATCACAGAGTGATCATCTATTTCGCTCCACACGAAAGCTTCCAAAAGTTATTCCCCTCTCGGACCTGTAAAAACACACCTGCGCAATAAATTCTAAAATTACCTCGAGCCTCGCTCCTCGAACAATACGAATTTTGAACGATGTAAAATTCTTAAACGGTGCACTCGCTGCGGAAATTTGAAGAAAGCGGCGACGCAAAAGAAACGTACGCGATAACGGCGAACGTTATCGTTATCGTGTACAGAGATTTGTTTCCGTTCTCAGTACGTTCCAGAGTACATATGCGCATCACTGTGCCATAAAGCGGTTCTCGTTATCTTCTCATCTCGAATCTCCGGATTGAATTCGCAAATTAGTAGATTAGCTGATAGAGCTAAATAGATCCGTCGCGAAACTATGTATTCGTCTCACGAGGCAACTCCATTAACACGTCCGCGCGTTAACACGACTCCATTAAAATATATCTATAGCTCAGTTTTCCCTGCCGTTTCGATACTAAACAGCGTTTTATTGCTTCTCATGCCAACATTTTTCTTCTTCTTCTTCTTCTTCTTCTTTTTACGATCTCCTTCATCGTGCCACTTTCTTCGCGTTTTTACAGGTACTACCGCTGCACCCCGACAATCGTAAAAATAACCGTTTCATCGCGTCGCAATCGTTGTTAATAAAACCAAGTTTGAATCAACTCTTTAAAGTCGTAAAGCGTACATTTGTTGCTTTAAACTGCCCGAATCGTTCCACTTTTTGGCTGGACTCTTTCAACACTCTGTCGCCACGAGAAAAGAAAATTGTTACTTATGGTACATTAACGCTTGGAAACCTTTGGTTAGAAATAATTGATCTGCTGTCTTTCATTTGTCGGTGTTCTTTGCACTTGGATCCTAAAAATTATTAATAAATACTACTGAAATTTTTAAAGTTGGCAGTGTCAGTTATTGGGTATGATGATTATCAAATTTCACAAGTCACAAATCTTTCGACGTTGCAAAATTTTAAGAAAGAAGTTTACAGCTTGCAACTTACACAGTGACCAGTATTTTTAATATTGTTATTTTGGACATTTATATTTATGTATTTTAAAGTAAATCGCCCGATATCGCCTCGATCTATGTCAATATTATTACCTCCAGAGAGAAATAGATCAAAGCGAAGTTTCAAGATCTCGAGGAGGATTGTTGATCAAACGAAATCTTTCTAGGTGAAAATTTAAAGAGAAAGATTTAAACGCGATTGATTTTTCTCTCGTTTTCTCTTTTCACTCACTTCATTACATACGTCCTCGTTTGAGAACGAGGAATCTTTCAAATTTTTGAATACGCGTTGGAATCTACACGCTTTTAATTAATTTTTAGTCATTAATTTCCATTACGCAACAGCATGAAATTCTGCAAACCCACCGATGCAACTTTTAGTTTCGATCCATTTTTCCTTGTAGACAATAATATTGACACGAACGGAGATAATGGTATCAACTGATCCACTTTATATATTTCCTCTATAGATACGTGTTTCTGTTTTCTTACTTTTACACGTCGTAAATGAAAAAGAGGAGAGTGTACTCGGCAAAATTATCGCGTAAAAGTTTAATACCGAAAGACACGTGACAAATTAAAAGAAAAAAAGGCATTCGACCATTGACATGTTTCGCACGTCATCCAAGTAAAAAAAAAGAGACTGAAACAGTTTATTTTCAACAGCGTGGAAACGTGTAAATACTTACCAAGTGACGCTGAGTGATTCGTTTTGAAGATTAGCTTGCAATTTTACAAAAGTTGCGAATCGCACGGGTATTGATAGTCAATGCCTCAAATTGTCTATCGTCACTCTCGTACTGTTACTAAATGTGACTAAATGGGTCAAAGGGTTAAATTGTTGAACTTTAAGCGAGAAGTTGTAGCAATTCGCGACTTACAGTACCGAACGGATGGGCGATCGCGTGGAATCGATGAAAGGTGCCGGGGTGCCATCGTTGTATTTTGGAGCGATCGTCTCGGCTTTATCCGTGGCCTCACCTCGATGGCGACGCTTCAGTTCCTCGATCAGTGCTATTAATAGACCTCTCTGTTCCATTTAAATCGGCTCGTATCGCGATCGCCGCGTTTCCGTGCCGATATCGCATTCCAGAATGCATCGCGAGCTCGATTAACCACGATTTTCTCCGCTCGACGAATTGCAGAGAACTCCATCCGATAATAAACGCGGGACAAAGGAAATTTAATTGCCGTTATCGCTTAGCTTGTTAATTATCGGTCGGCTGCGTATTTTAAAATTTGAAAAATGTGGAAGAACGTAATGTGGAACATTCGTGGTGTCTTTTTATAACATTTAACGTTTCAATTTCATGGCTCGCCGCGTGAGTGAGTTTCATTTGATATCAACGTATTTGAAGGTATATAAAACATTTACGCGTCTTCTTGCAGTAGTTGGTAACTTTCTGTGAACGAATTACAGAGAGTTTACGCAAACTTGGAGTAAAAGTCAAAGTTTATTAATTATTAATTATTACTGCACCGTATTTTCACAAAGCACAATCTGGGAGACTGAAGAATCGAACGTTCCTGGAGTAGCGAAATTTTTAAACGCGTTATCATCTCCCTGCTATCTGGTCGTTATCGTCGATTCTTTCTCTCTTCGTTCGCTCGATTCAAGTCGCGTTCTATCACTCGCTGTTTTTTGAGAAACGTACGTTGGTAAAAAGTTGATGAAAAATCTCGAAGGAGTTGTTTGCGTGGAGTTTCTTCTCGCGTCCGCCATTTGCAATTTTTATTGATATGCAATTAACCCTTCCGATACTAACTCGCGATACGGAGCACTCGTTTCTTGTTGAGAAATTACCATGAAAAAGAAAGTCGAATTTTAATTTTGCAATAGATGGTACAGAATTATCTCGCGAATAATCTTCTTATTGTTGGATTGCTTCTGTGCCACTTTCTACTTTTAATGGAATTAATGCAACGTGTAAAACTTGCGCGAGAGAAATGAAAGTGCGAGGAATTGGCAAAACGCTTGCGACACGATATCGAGCACAAATTTTTTATTTATGCGCTTACAGGAGGAATAAAAGTGTATTCGTGTATTCGACACGCTATAACTTTATATTTTTTAGAAATATCGAAAGATTCTATTTCGAAAATGGCGCGCTATTTATACACCGGAATCATTAGGACGAAGCGAGCTTTTGCTTTACATTTTAAAGCATCTCTAAAAACAGTTAGAAACCGGATGCTGCAAACTACGAACCCATAAAAATGTGAAAGACCGGCGATTGGATAAAAACTTGTTACAAAACTTATTTACAGATGCAAATATAATGTAATACTTCCAGATGCAACGAATTTCCATTTAGATCTCATTTCTTTAGCCATATTTGCATATAAACGTCCGCAAATCTCTATGCATTTATGTAAAAATGCATAGAACGCACATGTAACATATGCAGAAATATTTAATATGTGACGTAATTTAACATTTTGTAACGTCGACAATGCAGATAGCTATATTTGTAGCAAACATCATTGAACAGTGCCTTCGCAAATTTGCGAAATCGGAATTTTAATTTATCAACTTTCCCATTTCCCCTTTACACGATGTCATCGCGGCTTTAAATCTAATTTAAAAGAGGGCCTGAGCGCCCCGAGACTCGCTCTGATCGCGGCGAAGCATCGACAGCAACACAGCTACGCGCAAAAATCACGAACAAATTCTGCTTCGCGAAACTGGCACTGGTTCCATTTAATTCGACGCAACGTCCGTCATTGACGACACGATCTACTATAAATAGATTTTATCGTGAATAATCCTCTGGTGTCACGCGTAGTCATGTCGAGTTTGCCCGCTGCACGCGAGTGAAATATATTCCTGGCCACTTTGCTCCCCCGATAAATTCGTCTCGAATACCTCTCTCCGCGCGGAGAGGATCGAAACTTTGCCGGTCGTTCGAGAAACGAGAGAGACGGTCATTAATAAGCGACCGTCCAATCTTCGTTGATCCGCTTTACGTGGTTGAACGGCTTCGCGACCCTTACGTTTCGTCAAAGGGATGTGGGTCACCTGTGTGTGCTCGGTAATTAGGCTACGGAAACGTTCACCACTCGGCAAGCAATACTCCAATGGATTTGTAGCAACGACATTTACGAGTCGTCGATGAATTAACAATCAGAACGCATCTCGTCGAAGGTAATCAATAATTAAATTGTACATCGACGCATACATTTATATTGCGCGTTGATCATTTTGGAGCTCTCTCTCTCTCTCTCTCTGTCTCTCCAAATGCGACAGATATTTAAACGTAGCCAAAGTGTACGAGCGATTGATGAATTAGTAAGTGAAAGTGTGGAATTCAATTGTATACCGAGAGATTAATTTATTTCTAGTTGTTTGTCAACCATTTCGTGGCTCTCCACAAATCTTCAAATTCTCACAAGCGTGTAGTCGTTGCATGATTACGACTTTACAGATACTAGAAGCTAGGTCAGTCTTCAGCTCGATGAGAAAAACAACGTTTAATCCGTATCAATCCAATCGTGTCGTTCGTCAAAGAAGAGATACGCGACCGAAATTCAATGTAAAATGTAATAGCCGGCCTCTCGGTCAATATTTAGCTTACGCTTGACCTGAATCAACTTCAAAAAGTATAAAATATATAATTCATCAGAGAAGGGATGTTTAACCTAAATTCAACCTGAAGCGTATATACCTGAAACGTCGCGTATCGTATAAGCGATACGTAAAAAAAAAAGTCGATATTCAACGTAGATTGACGAGGCAACTCTAAAAATTCTTCAAAAAGGAATATTCAGCCCAGCTTTAATTTAATGCAAGGTAGAATGCTCGCTTTAAAATAGTTAACATCCAGCTCGGTCTGAAAGTCAACACAACACTCAGCCTCTATCGCCAAAGAGTCGTGAAAAACCACGTGAACTATAGCAACAGTGATTGAAATTACAAAAATTATAGGATCTTGAAAAAAGGGAAATTATTCGACCTAAATTCTGCGTGAAAAAATGAGCCAAAAAGAAAACTTTTTTCATTAAAAAGATTCCTCGTTTTCGAGAAAATTGAGTTTGAAAAATGACGCGACGGAGACGAATAATTGACAAGAGATTGCTCTACGAAAATAAGTAAAAGGATGTAGAATAAAAATTTTTTGCAAAACGGGGTGAGATTATGGAAGAAGGAAAAAATTTTATCCTATACTTTTCATTTAT
This sequence comes from Melipona quadrifasciata, assembly GCA_001276565.1. Classification (NCBI taxonomy): domain Eukaryota; kingdom Metazoa; phylum Arthropoda; class Insecta; order Hymenoptera; family Apidae; genus Melipona; species Melipona quadrifasciata. The sequence continues at coordinate 3,945,673 of KQ435859.1, forward strand.
TTCCGCGCGGAGAATTAAATAATTCAAATATACTTGCTCAATGTTCGAACTCGACTTTCTAGAAGAAGAAGTCTTCGACGGAAGAATCGTCCAACTCGTTTTTTCACGTAAAAAGTCATCTCCACCAGTTACGAGATACCCTCTCGTATGCAGAATCTATCTAAAAAATCACCCTCGATCTAAATTACCCCCGTGCGGGTCACAGAACGTACCACGCACTCCAAAAAAGAAATATTCGATCTAAATTCGTCCACCCGGACCTAATTCAACGCTCTAAATTCTCCACTCTAAATAATCCGAGTTATAAATTAACAAAACTTAAACTGATAATTTAATAATTCGGTTAATTGAACAATTAACAAATAAGAATTCTGTCTTCCATCCACCAACAATAGCCAGTCAAAAATAAAGAAAGAGTAACAAATTTGAAATCCCTCGTTTTTAAGAAAATTTGAAAAACGATCGATCTGACACTTCGATTTCTAGGCGATATTCTACGCGCGAGAGCAGAGCAAAATTCTTTTTGCAAGACAGTGTAGAGATGACACGAACGGAAAAAAGAAAATTGCACCCTACGTTTCTGCGCGGAGAACATCGATTATCGTCGTGTCGATTGTTCGCTAGGTGGCCAAGACCAGCCGAGAAGGCCGAAAAGGCCGTCAGACACCGTTCGCTTTCGCGGCTGACATCCACCGAGTGTGCAACGCTCGTTGCCCCCTCCGCGGGCAACTCTATATGCTACCTCCCCTCTCTCTTCGGGAAGCTGATTCTTCCGCGGGCAATGGCGATTGGCGACGCGTTCGGCTTAGTCGCGTGCCGAGACGCCGTGGAACGAGACCGTTTCTGGCGAGAGCTGGCTGCGTGGAACGCGGACGGCAGACAACGAGAGACGAGATCGAGCCAGGTCTTTAGATCCGGTCGCGTGATTTCGGCACGTAAAAACCACCGAGCCCGGAGGTTTCACCAACCTCGAAACGCGGCTGCGATTAATCACGCGATCCTCACCTCGGTCGAAACTCGAAAGTGTGTATGTCAGCCTTGTGATCCGTGATCCAATTGCGCGGTATCGAGTTTTCCAACTCTTTTCCTTTCCTGAGTCGATCGACGAAGAGATCAAGAAGAGACTTGGTGCTTTGCGAGGAGACTCGAGGAGAAAAGTCTTCAAATTCATTTACGCGTCATTTGTTTTTTAAGATGGAAGGAACATTCGGTTGAAGAGGATTCACGGGAAGAAAGCTTTCGTGAAGATTTTTTCAGACGCGTTACACAGTGTCTCGTAGTGCGCGGCGTTTCGCAGAGTCTCGCTTCTCGCGAGTGTCGTTTAGCGAAATCAAGCGCTGCGAATCGACCCGAAGCTAGCGAAATTCTAGACTGATTGCTCGGGAACCTTGAGGCAAATGTACGACACAAGACTCCTTCGGTCTTCCAGAGCAACTCTGCGGACCAAGCTGTGAAGACAAATTTCAAAAAACAACGATCCAGTGAAAATCAAATCGGTGAATTTCTCTCCAAGACGAAATTCGGATTTTCCAATGATCTTTGGTACTTTCGAACAATAAGTCGAGGTAGAAATCGAAATAAATCAGACTCCAAAAGACAAAACTCAAGTGTGCGAACAATCGTTCACTGTCTAGTGCAAGTTATCAATTGCTTTAAAAAGATTGATCGTAAAATCTCACAGAATTTACCAATTATTAATAATAAAAAGAAAAAAAATAAAAATAAAAAATTTCCATCTCCGAATCGAACCATTGTTGTCAGACAATAGACGACATCTAGAAGCCATCAGGTGGCTGCGAAAGAGTCCTCTCGTGTCCAAAAGGATACGCGTGACCTGTGATACCACTTTCTTTGTCAGTCGAAAAATCGATCTCGAACTTTGTCCCTCGGCGAGCTGCAACGAAACAAAAGAAGAACGAAGAACAATGCCGGTGCGATCGCGCGATCACGGCACGTAAGGCTGGCAAATCTCTCGAGATCATTGGGGATTCGTGGCACGTGGTGGCGATTCGCATTCGTACGAGCGGCGAGTGCTCGCGAGTGTTTCGACGAGGCGTGTGGCTTGTTCGGCGTTGTTCCCGCTTGCTGGAAACAAGTGACGCGATGGTTCGTGAATCGTCGCGAGCCACGAGCGAGTGAGATCGCCGTGGAAAATCGTCAAAATCCGGGGCACGCTTCCCCGATGACCCACGCGCCAAACCTTGACACGCTGTTTAATATTAGTTGTTGGTGACCTTCCAAGAAGCTTTAGGCTGTTGGAATATTTGTAAACTACTTTACCGTGGCCACAGACACGTCTGAGAGAGCGTTCAGATATTTACGTATCCTAGCGAGCGTTGCTCGCGTTGTAGAGACGCGACCTGACGATAGTTGTGTAAATACGGAGACTCTGTGGATGTTTATTCGAATTAAAGGGTGAGGAGAGAAACTCACACAGCGAAGCGCGATACACACATTTGGCGGTTTTGTTTCCCCGTTGGTGCGGCGTGTGGATATATAAAGTGGATCCGACGTGTTATAATGGCACCGGCTGCTACGTTAGACTGGTCCGAGCCCTGCCAGCACTGGCGTTATCCGAAATTCTGCCCGTCTGGCCAACAGAAGCATGAGAGAGCGAAGAGCGCGATGGAATTGAGCAGCAAAGAAGCGAACACCGCGTACAAAAAGTTCTGCAAGTTTCTCCGTCGGCTGAAGCACAAGAAACGTAAGTTTATCGTACGTCTGGGAAAATCTCGAACGGAGGAACGATCGTTGGTCTCCGAGGGTTAGGCTCGGTTCTGTTGGTTCTGTTACGTTGGTGGTTACGACCTCGCGCGAGAAGGGTATCTTCTCTCGCTTTCGAAAAGCTGAATCTTTCTTCTGTCCTCTTCTGTCTTTGCTCTTTCGGTCTTTTTGGTCTTTATCCTTTCGTGGAAATTAAAACGAGACTCGTTCTTTGAAGTTTCGAATTTTTAATCACAGCGTATCATCCTAGTTTAGATTATTGCTGTGTGAATCTTTGTCTCACAAACGAGGTAAAATATTGAGGTTCTTAATTACGGCATATTTGAATCGTGAACGTTGATAATTCGAAAATTATAATTCGGACGTTTTTAGATTCTCATCTTGCGAGAATCGATCGACATCTTGTTTAAGATGTAACATTTTTACATTCTCCGGTCGTTTCGTCGAAAATGTCGCCGAAAATTTCGTCAACGTGGATTCTAAAATTTTCTTTTGTAACAATTGACAACAGTTCCATTACTCGAGACTTGGAATTTACAATTGGAGCAACACTTCGAATTGGAAGATCTCGGTTTGAACACGGACAGTTTCGATGATGACAGTTCTGCCGATTGATCATTAACCCGGTCGATCGGATCCGTGGGCGTGATATATTCACTACTTCAACCGAGTTTGACTGCTCTTTAATCTCGACTTGGACACTGGCAGTCGGAATATTTTAAAGTATAACGAACCTAGGCATTATCGTTAAATTATTCAACCCCGGTGGATTATTCTTGCTTTTCAAACGCGAGTCGTGCCATCCTCGACTTTCGACGATACGGGATGCGTCGTAACAAATTCGCAAATTTATTAAGAAACAAATTTTTAACAAGTTACACAAGTTCTTTTAATAAGTTAATTTTTAATAATTACTTAATTTACTAAGAAACAAATTTTTATAAGAAACGTTTTCGACTTATTCGACTTATTCGACGAAACGAATAAGTTTGAAATTGACTCGATATACGCTGTTGCTATATTTTTACTTTGGAACATAATGTAACAATTTTCCAAAGAACGAAAGATACGATGGAATTTGAAACTGTTACATTTTGTTACTGAAAATTTTAATTTCACATAATCACACATTAAACTTACAATTAGCAGAGGAAACGAAAGATTCCAACGCGTTGGATTTCAGATTCCAAAACCAGTGCGAGGCTTCGTTTTTTGACGATTGAAGAAAAAAGGAAAAATTCTAGCCAGCTAAATCTCTTAATTGTTGCAATGACTTTTATCTATCGGGGTATTCTTGTCAAGAAAATAAGAAAACGATGGCGCGCGTTCTATTTAGTGAGAAGTCGTTCTGTTGGCTTGTTTTGTTAAACAAAACCTTTATTCGCGCTTTGAAAAAAAAAAAGGCGACGATCTGCCATTTGAGCGGGAAAGGTTAGAGAAACGCAAGACGGATGGGCGTAGAAAGAAAAAACTGTTCGACGAGAAGTAATACACCGACCCACTGACATTTATCCCTTGTTATTCATATTTATTTTCGCTATGCGCGCCGACCCTCAGAAATTATTTTCTCATAAGCTTTCGTCAAAAGCTTTGCTACGTCAGCTACGACGCGTTGCGACGAAGAAAAAGGAGGAAGAAAAAAGGCGAGAAAAAGGGAAAGCGGAGGCGAAGCGAAAGTGGCAAAGTGATTTAAATTTGCTCTCGATGTTATTGATAAATTATACGTACCGATCAATCCTTCATCCCCTTGTCGTTTACCAAGTGTTCTCAACCCTCGTGCAATTGACTCTTCCTGAATTTTCATCTTTGTACATTTTTGGAAAATGTGCACCGTTCACGCGATACCTAAAAATACGTGTTGAATATAATACATATAACACATCTCTGCAATCATTTACAATTTATTGTTTTATTTAAAATAAATGTAACAATTATACTTATTTATTCTTTACGTACTTGTGGAAAATTTCTAAGTGCAAAAATGTTCCCACTTCGTGCAGCGTGCAATGAAATATTGAAAATGATAATACCCGACAAGTAAAACAATTCGTTTTCGGGATACGACGCTTATTTATTACTCGTTGTGCATTTATGGAAAATTTGAGAGCGCATAAATGCACGCCGCATGCAAAAATATGTAGATAAAACGTTCAAAGTATAATACTTTTTGCGATACTTAATAACTAGAGCGATTTTCCACTTAGGTTTCACTTTTTCTAATTATCTTCGCAAAAATGTAGAATTGGATAAACATCCGGCAGTCTATCTGTTACATTGGTGCATATGAAACCATATCGAGAACCAAGCATATTTTTCTTAAAATGTTACATACTTGATCAATTTCCCACACGATTTCATAACGTAGGCGCTCCTATAATAGATTGTCGATTTCGATACTCGGCAGTTGTTCGAATGAAACGAAATGAAATACAAAGTGCTGTTTCTGTGAAAATAATTTCATGAATTTAACTCCGGTTTCTAAAATAATTTAACGCCTGGATGAAATAGAGGATGAAGAAATTTAATCTAGCGCACGTGCTGTAATTTTCTTGCTACAATTTCTATCAAATTGTAGTTTTCGTACTGATTGTTTGTTATAGCCGATTGTTTTTATTGCAAATCTTTCCAATATTGCGTACGCATAATTTGCAGCAAATTTCTTCATTGACTGATATTCGACAAGAGGGTAAAACTTAATGGACGCTTAATCTTAATTTAATTAATGGATCTTAATTACGCAGGCACTTGTTTGACATTAATCGCTAAATACATATATAGTATATTAATCGTTAAATATTCAGTTCTTTCAATCATTTCTTACCCAGCATAATAAATATATCTATGAATATACGTCCTTCTCGTTTCGATTTTACGTTTGAATATCTGCTCTTTCTTATTTACTGAAATGACATCAAGATCCAAGTAGAAAAATTCATTATCGTTAGGAAGTGAAGAAAAAGGTGACAAAGTGATATAAAAACTACTTCGATCCCTTATCACGCAAGGACGCGTGAAATCTCAGAAGCAGCGACCGTTTTGCAATCTTGCAGAAATCGGAGTTTGTTTTTTCCGCGACTTTCGAATCACCGTCGTTGCTTTATCCATGACTTTCGCAACTGTATAATATTTAAACGACGTTCGACGACTCTTTCGCAACCGAGCATTGTCTCGTTCGATTCGCGTCAAAGGAGCTGCTATGCACGCCGATCTCTGCGCATTCTGTATATCGACCGTGTGAATATTTCAAGAGTTATGGAAAACTTCGTCGACGCGATACCCTCCCGCGTTTCGACTTTAAACGAACCTTGCCTCGAGTAGCCTCGTGCGCAACAAGACGCGAATGATTAACAAAAATTAATTAACCATTTTCTTCAAGATAATCTGATACAACTTTTTCGCACAACTTGGAGCAAAGTAGAATTTAAAATAGTACGATTCGTCTCACTGAAAGGCCCAGAAGCAACTGTTCTGACCAGGAAATGAAGATGACTCTTTTGCCATAAAATTTTATTGGTACGCAAACATTTGAATCGATACGAAACAAATTATGGGCGCGATCGCTCAGTAGCAGACAACGTCACTCCTACTCGAGGTCTACCTAACGCCCCCTCACGAATCACGTGACCCAAATCAACCAATTGCTAATTTTCGTTGCATCAGCGTTGCACCTGAAGAGACCCGATTTTCTGGGTTACCCCCCCTAAAATCGCTTTCAGTGATAAGAAAAAAAAATTGTCATAAGCTTTGGAATTGTGTTATCCACGACACAAAAATGATGCCTCTCGAGGTGGCTTTTGATTTCTGGGGGAGAAGGGCCAAAATACTCCACTCGAGGATCGCAGAAATAATTTCTATCAGAAACTCGTTTAATCGCGCAGCTCGATGTGTCATCGTTTTATTTCCGCGACGATTCGCTGATGCACACTTTCGTAAAACTCGCCGCGAAATCGCTCGCGTTGGCTGAATTAATGACGAAGCTAGAGCAGAAATGCACGTTTCAAACAGCGTCGCGGCAACGTTGCCGATTCTCGAGCAACAAAATTTACTTTGTAGACAGATTTATCCGCTGCATACGAAATTCGACGAACTAGAAGAATCATACGACCGTTAAACGCGTGATAATTAATATATATATATATATATGTACTAACGCCAAACTGTGACCTGTGTAAAATTAAAAGAGCTGCTGGTTTCAAACCAAAAGTTCTCTTTTTTTTTTTTCTCGACCCGTGGCAGCTGGCTAGGTGGCAGAGGCCTGTTTATCAGCGCAGAGCCTGTGTCTCAAAGAAAACGCGATTATTCTACCCCGTGATCGTGCAGTCGCTCGAAACGATGCACCGTTGAGCCGCGGAGGCTTGTGCATCGTCGTTGGTTGGTCGCAAAATGTCACATGGTTGTCGCTGCGGCGGTACGCGGCCAGGAAAAAGGTCGTGAATCCTCTGATGCGCGTGTAACGCGGTAAAAGGGTGGCTGACGTGCATCCGGATCCTTGGCTGCACATTTTTGTCGAACGCCGGATTTAGCCGGCTCCGATCCAACCGCCGGCTTTTGCCACAGATCGCCGTTGCTTGACCCATTTTCTCGCGTTCCGCGTGTCCCTAGGGATCTCTTAACGGGAACTGGGGAATTCTAGTTACCTCGTGCTTCTGGGGAACCCCAGAAGTTGAACTCGAAAATAAAGTTGACAACTCGCGCGTAATTCTAGGTACTTGGCGAACGAATCGTGCGAAAATTGGAAAATTGTGCATTGACGTGTGTAATTTGCGCATTTAAAACAGTGCGACAGCATTTGAGTAATAGTTTGTACAGTGATTGTGTAAGAAAAAGTTGTACAAGTCGTAGGACTTAAAGTAATGCTGAAATTTAATTTGCAATTTGTTGGAATTTATTGTAACAGTGTCCATCCTCAGTTGGTAGAAAATTCTAAATTTTCATATCTCACAGAGTTCGTTACTTTTGAAGTTTAAAATTGATTCTCCACGAAAAGTTCCCAAGAGTGTCAATTCATTTCGCAAAATCCGCTGTTGTAACTTGAGTTTCGAAAAGTCCAACAATCCTGTAGTCTTTGACTCGACTATCCATCGACCAAAAATACCTGTCGTCATCTTGAAATTAAAAATCAATTTCAATTCTAATTTTCCAATCTAAATATAACATAGACAGACGCAGAAGTGACTCGACGTGTTAAAATACGGGAGATCCAAACAAAGGGGACGTTCTCTCGAGTTCAAAGGTTCCCTCATTGTTCTTTCTTCTTGTCATAATATTCCCCGAGCAAAGATACGCGTGAGAAAATTTTCGTGAAACAGCGGCACAGTCGAACGACACGAATTGGGATTTCATCGCTATTTTCGAGCGTTGGTAATGCTTCGCACCTCTGCTTGGCCGACTCTTCGGTCAACTTGTTTGCGAGATGGAACTTCACGGTCTAATTAGGAGTTTGGTGCCGCTTTGAAATAACCATTTGCCGTTTCGCGAGTTTCAGAGATGAGCAAGTTGTCAGAAGTTTCGTTAGAGCCAAGGTTAGGGTACTTGTACGTGTATGTATATACACACACATACCTGTATAATATCTGGTCCAAGGTCTGCAAAATTCCCATTGTCGATGGGACTAATCTTGGATCAACCTTCTGGGTGTTTTGTCTGTCTTTTAAATCACAGCCGAGATACTCCCAGCCACCATACTCAAATCTCGAGTTTTTCTATTATTAGCAGATATCTAGTTAAACATAGTCTCTCTGTTAAACATAGTAGAGTCGTCTCCCGTAGCTGAAACGTTCTATTTTTTGATATTTTAAATTGCACGTGTCTGAACGAAGATGAAGGAAATTCACGTGGTTATTAACTGCTGAATTAAATATTTAATTTTTTGTATACATAATATAATAGTATAATCAGATGATGGAGTAACTAGTTTCTTTATATTGAATTGCACGCATCTAAATGGAATCTTTGATTTAATATAATTATTAGTTTGTGTTTAGATATTTAACAGTGCTATATCCTTCTTAGATACTGAGTTGTTCAACTTTTTGTGTTTCAAGCCATTGGAAATCTCTTTTCTGAGATATGTTTTCTTGCAGCTAGGAAATTTTAACGAATTTTTCATGTAATGATTGGCGAAATTATTTGGACATTTATCACGGAGCACTTTTGTTGATGTGTCGTGTGTATCGTATAAAACGATTCTAAAGAATCTTCTTAACATTGTAGCGAGCAATCGGAACCAACATGTAAATGCACATAAAAGTTACTTATTGAAAGAAGATATTTAATGCTTTTTGCCAGTTTAGAGATATTTGTTGCAATAAAAATGCAAAATACACGAGCCATTCTTCGTAAACCGAAAGGCAGAAGCGATGACGTAGGTAGCAAACACTGTGTTTTAAATTTATCTTGTAGTCTACTTTTTGTTCTCTACTTCGTGGAAGTAACTTTTTTCTTTTTTCTTTCTTCTATGAAGTAAGTGATCATTAACCGTGTATTTACGTAACAGAATAGAGAAATTAATAAAAAGTGAAGTCGATCAGTCCGGTGCTTGTAATCGCTGCGCGTATTCCGCAACTTGCTTCAAACTGGACCAATATAATCGATCTCGCAGCGTTGTTAATGAGGTGTCAACCTATTTTATATAACGCGCTTAATGCACTCGTAAAAAGAAAAAAGATTCTCATAAATATTCAAATACAACTTCAAGAATAACACATTCTTCTACGATCTCGAAACCTTCGTATCTAGAAGTCGCTCGATCTGAAGTTTCTTTAGCAACGATCGACCATCGATCGTCCCGTTTGCCGTGAATCTGCTCCCAAGTCACGCAAATGTGACGAATTTTCTGCGCGTTCGTAAGAAAAAAAAAAGAAGAAATTAAAATTCTGATATACACCGCGTGGAAAAGAAATAATTGGAAAAGTACGTGCAACGATCCGGGAAGAGGCAAAGAAGCAACGATACCGAGGTAGAAGGAAAGGTCAACCGGAGAAGGAAAGATGTTGGCGGAATGTCAGGAAGTAAAGCACGGTGCACGTGGCATGTTATCGTTGGCTGCGCTCGTTTCCGATCCATCCGATCGCGACAGATTCATCGGCGTTTCCGTTGTCGGGCGAATTTTCGGTCCCGGTGTCGTGCGTTAAACAACAACGCGCCTGAATTACGGCAGCGCGAGGTTATTTTCAGCCGCGGTTCAATGAGAAAACCGGTCTGTAAACGTCGGAGCCTCGCATTATCCTACGTCGCATCTTATCAAGGTTATCCCTCTCACGCGCCAGCTGCCACATCCAGCAATAGAATAGAAGAGTCGTCAATCCAAGTCTAAGAATTCAACGTGTTGTAAACTGTAACGCTTTCCATTTCGTACCTCTTTCCATCTGGCTGTATTATCACGTACGCGTGTGCAGGATAAGCTGGTTTTTTTCTTCACGTAGGTTTTTCTTTCCTTAATCGTGATTCGCTTCGCGTTCGTTTCGTTCGATTCGATAGCCTCATGGTTTGAAAGTAAAGCGCGCGAGTATATATTGAAATTAGTTTGTAGTATAAATCCAGATTGATTGACTTTTTGACTCGTGGTTCGAGTATTTTAGTTATAACGATTTGTATAACGAGTCACAGTGGATAGTATCGACGAGGGACTAGTCGTAGACTTTCTCCTGGATTTTTGTGTCGAAAAGGTGGATTATCTTTGAAAATTGTTTCAAATTCAATGATGACTCGCAAGATTTTATTAAACATCAGCCACGAGAGCTGATGTTATTATTATTCTCAGGATGAGTATTGAGATTATTTAACGATACAAAAAGAATTCTTAAAAATCGAAAAAGTCTCGAAATCTCTGAAACATGGTTCCTCGCCATCGACAATCAAACACAGTTCTACATACTTGGAGTCTCAGCCTGACCGAAATTGTTTCACTTTGTACCATGTGCAGTAATAAAATTGCTTCAATTTTTATTTCTTGGACGAACGTGTTACGATCAAAACGGTGGCGACGTTGAAAGCGCGCGGGAAGATCGTTTGGTCCTCGACGAGGCGAACGATGATCGTCGAAAAGAGGCCACCGATCGTAACTTTTCCGCAATAAAACCGAATAGACGATCGTGCTATTTCGGATGGTTCGCGCTATTTTCACGACATGCCATAGCTATTTCAGCTGTACACAACTTGTTCGATCTGGCCGTGTTGTGTGTTTCACATTCTTTCGCGTCTGACTGCGTGTGGACGGTCCTCGAAATTGTTTTCAAGTTTGAGGCCAGAGCAGTGCTATACATCGAAAATCGATACAGCAAGTGTAGCGAAACAAGAATCTACACTTTTGTCTTTAATCCCTCGAGGATTCGTGGAATTTTTTTGTTTTATTTTACTGTATAAATTTATAAATTAATATTGCATTACGTTGTATTAAATGTAACGTAATAATTATAACGATAAATATTATGTTACATTGTTATTAAATACTATATTTATTAGAAATTCGAAAAGATCATACGTTCATTTTGAATTATCAATACAATAATAATAATGTAAAGTAAAAGTTAGGATTTACTTTACATTATTATTGTAACACTATTAAACTACAAATTAGGCTGGTTGTACAAAAATACATGTTCATAATTTTATATCTCACAAGACACGTATCAGATTCACTTTATCATCAATCATTTTCTTGCTATGAGAAAAATTTAGTCGTTCTCTGTTTGAAAAACTTACACGCTAAGAGCTTCAAAATATCGAAACTCTTCCGAACACAAGTGTTTACCGAATTCAAATCAGTCAATGAATTTCCTGGTACTACCAGTCACCATCAGGTTATTAATAAATCTCGTGGCAGTCAACGTGTTGGCAATAACATCCATCTCATAAAGCATTTCATAAGATCTTCAGAAAGTCGAATTAGTGAGCACGATGAATCCCTCTCTGCCCCTTTGTAGAGTCAATCAACTATCTCACCTTTCTCTCATCTCTTTCTTTTCTCTCTCTCTCTCTCTCTCTTCTACGACTCCAAATCGTAACACATACCTTTCCTACTTTCTACTCGTACTTTACCATTCTGGTTTTTCGATTGTTTCTATGGGCGGTGTGATGTATAATGCAGATAGAGATGGCAACAAAGTCACGACAGTGGTGGCTACGCCTGGTGCTGGTCCAGATCGTCCACAAGAGATCTCCTACACAGACACTAAAGTAATCGGTAACGGCAGCTTCGGCGTTGTATACCTAGCGAAACTATGTGACACGGAGGAACTGGTCGCCATCAAGAAAGTCCTCCAAGATAAACGATTCAAGGTAAGAGGAACATGGATTCTCTTAACGTTAAAAATTTACAGACTCGACCCACTGCCATTGAGAGTGGGATAGGCTAGGCCCGATAGAACACGTTTCTGAGTCGAGTTGTGCAATTTCAGATGATCGATCTACTAGTATTTTTAGTTATAAACTCTAATTCAGAGTACTGTGTATCTGCCACATATTATCTTATCTTTTTACTTCGTTGTATCAGCTTTAAAAATGGTAAAAAGACAGAAAACATACGTAATTGGAGATATTGAGAGTTATGAAAGCGAATTTTACAAATTTTACAAGTTTTTTCTTTTTTTAATTGAAACATAGAGATAACTTGCCATCAGATTATAGATATAGACTATCGAAAGAGAAAAATAAGAAACGACCTATCATTTCAAGAGACATCCACAGACCAGCGCAAAGAAAATACCTTAATCTCTAGTCTAATTTCTTACTTGTTTGCTGCTGTAATGACGAGAATCAAAAGTTGTTGAGTCAATAATTTAATTGATAGATATAATTAAAAGTACGGTAATCGATATTGCGTGTAAAAATAATTTTAAAATAGTTCAATCTTAAAATTAGTAAATTGCATTCGTGATTTATCACAGAATCCATTGAAATGTTGAAAAAGTTAAAAATGTAATGGTATTGATAATTGATAAATGTTTATCTTGTGATGTTTGACTCGTCATAGTCGATATATTTTTTGATAAAAGGAATCATTCTAAAAATATTTCAACTGAAACGCCTCTTAAATTAATTACGTTATAATTCTGTCATTAAACAGTGAAACGCAAGAGATTCGTGATGAACGATTTAGAGAGTAACTATATTCTTTATCGCGAAATTTAATCAATCGTGAAATTTAAACGTGCAATTGCAGGTGATAAATTCGCAGATCCTTTATTCCCGACTCACAGCTCAAATTTACGAAACAATGTTCAACTTGGGATAACAGTTCGTTCGATAGTGCTAGTCATCGCTCATACCTGGACTTTAACGATCGGATTGACCAATTTGCGTTTCACTCCAGCAGAAAATTAGTAGAAATTATAGTACAGGGAAGGTTAGAAACAGATGGATCCTTCTTCTCTCAGGCTCGATCAAAACCAGGCATCGTCTCCTAACGCGTATTATATCATAGTAATCTCGTGATTCGAAGTAGCTGCGATTCGGGAACAACAGAGTCCGCGAGAGCACAACCCTATACTTAAAACGATATTCTCGTTTTTTAAATCTTGGAATACATTTGCAAATTCTACGATATCCTTCTACTATCTTTACACGTTTGATTGAAAGTCGTACAAGTGAAACAAAAGAAGGAGAAAAAATACGCAGAATGTCTGAGCAAATTGGAGCCATGGCATTTTATTCAATTTACCTTCAATTCATTTTTTTTTTTTTTTTTCAGTGGACGATGTTTGAGCCACTCGCACTTCTTATAAATAGATAAAGATCGCAATTTATTAATCGTTATTCCAAATTTTAGTCTCAGAGTCATTTGTATAGTTCGGTATATTAAATTCCACGTCCTTTATATTTTTCGTATATTAAAAAATATTTTGTATTTTTCAAATTTTATGACACTTTGCAGTTTTTAGTGGTTATCTACTATTTTATCGTCGTAAAATTTGAAATGGGTCTTTTTTTCGAATGACGTTCAATAAAACGCCATCTTCTATGTTGTCTGTAACATGTCTGTATTCGTGTGATATATTATGGTCGTTGAAACATATCTAAAGGATGAAATTTGTATGTTTATTTTAAGTTTTTAACCAATAAATAAGTAAATTGAATTATGCTGGAAACAGTCATGCCAGTGTATCAAACTGTCTCCTGCTGTTATGAGATCCATGGCTTAGTTTTTTTCGTTCACTTGTCGATGAAATTTGACCTTGATCCGCGTGTTAAATCTGAAACGGCAGCAACAACAATTCTAATTAAAGATGAGAGAAGGCAGAACGCGAACGAGAAATTGCGCGAATTAATTGGATTTTCCCTTCGTTTTATTTACAGAACAGAGAGTTGCAAATTATGCGGCGTCTCGAGCACTGCAACATCGTGAAATTGAAATATTTCTTCTACTCCAGTGGTGATAAGGTAACTATTTGCCATGCGGCTTTCCCTAAACGATAATTCCGCACACTTCGATTGAAATTCTCAAATCTTGTAACTGATTATTCTTGTTGAACGATATTATATTGTACGATCTAGCTCGTAAGAATGTCTGACTTGATACTTTTTCGAGCGTTTTTTGCGCTACGCAAGTCTTGTCCCTTGATTCTTTCTCTCTTTTATATTTTTTTTTTTTCTTTTTCTTCTATTGTACTTACGATACGTGGTTATTTTCAAAAATACTGGAATAGTAACAAAATTTCAATATACAGTTGAGGCTTTGCGTGATATTGAATGTGTAATAAGTTTTAATAAAAAATTATTTATAACGCAATGAGTGTGTTGTAAAAATACATTATAGAAAGCACTATACTTTGTATATTTTTTCTTTTTCACAATTTTCATATTCTATCCTCGAGTAATAAATATAAATAAAAATGAAATTTTATAATTATACAGCCATTATACTTTACAAGTAATCCAATAATAGAAATCTTTTCTTTTTTCTAATTTGAACTAATGGCGATGCTTTGTTGCTGCGTTATTAATTTTTTTAAGTCAATTTCATCGTGATGAAGTAACGGTACAAAATGTAATCGTTGTCGCAAACGCAGAAATAGAATAATTTCGAGGGATCGAGATAAAATGTTTGTTACTGTTCGAATATCTTCGAAAGTAGCTGCAGCAGTAGAGCGATACTTTTTTTGATTTCATTCGAATGAATACACAATGATACACGAAACGCCAAGTATTCGTTGTTAGTTTTAATGCATGCGACATTGTTGTGTTATTTTGTAGAACATCTTAAACGCAACTAATCCAGTTTTTCATGTGGACGTAAGTGAACAAGCGAGTACCCAGTAGTTTTGACGGAGAGAATCCATTTTTTTGAGAGAATCTAGGCAGTCCCGCTTACACATAGACAGATTAGCGACCAAAAAAAAATGCGTTGATGATAACACGTTGTCGTTGCCTCAGTCGCGAAGAACATCGTAGAACACTAAATCCAAAGTTTATAGCCTGAGTCAAAGAACTTGGTTGCTCAAGGCCGTCCAACCCCTACCATCCATCACGTTCAAAGCTGTAATCCCCACTTCTATCGGTCTATCAAGCATCGATCACCACGTGTGTGTTGCAGTACGAATTATTTTTCGAATTTTCTATTTTTCTAGATAGAATGGTTTTACGAAGAAATACAGCGCTATGCGAGTGGCTTAGACTTTGCAGTTAATTGTACTTTCTAAGAAATATTCCCATGTCACACATATTAATGAAAACTAATTATGCTTAACTGTTGCTTTTACTGGTTCGTAAATTTTTAAACAGTAATTATATTTTATCATTGCATTCGCGATATCACTTGTCGCTGATATTATTTTTAAATTTTTTCAAAAGGAATTTGATAAATAAAATCTTGGTTCAAATGTCACGAGAGGAAAGGAGAGTCAAAAATATGAGTAGGTTGTTATTTGAAATGACAGAAGAGTAAATTAGAATATCAAATGTTCGATAGTTACTCGACAGAGCAAGTTCACAGTAAATAATGATAAATTATTTAGAATCGTATTGACATTTTTCAAACGAAAATTTTTCCAGCGATTAAAGTTTACAAAATCGAATTAATTGTCAGATGATATTTTGAAAAGTAGCAACAGATTCCTATCGACAAAGGATATCGAATTCCCAGAAAGTGAGTAGTCTAAGATACTTCCATAGTACTGTACCACCCTACTGTTTTTGGTTTTTAACTTTTGGCGGTGGAGTGTACCCTTGAGTGGCCTTGTGTTTTTGATTCAAGCTGCAGTAGCTAATGCAGCTTGACTAGTTCTAGAAAATACTGAATTGCGTGTGCACAGTTCAAAGGTATCACGCACGTAAAGATATCGCCATGCTGTTTGATCTCTATGACGAAACGTGCTGCGCTAGACAAAAGAATTTTGCTTTCGAGTTGCGTGTACCTTTGAGACGGCGGCACACTTTCCTGCGTATGTTAATCGTATACTAACGATCGTTTTTGCGGATTTCTTTTAGAAGGACGAGGTTTATCTGAACCTAGTGCTGGAATACATACCTGAAACTGTGTATAAAGTCGCTCGACATTATAATAAAAGCAAGCAGACCATACCAATCAATTTTATTAAGGTAACTCCAAACGACCATCTTTAAATTTCATACTGCTTTCTTTCGTACAAATGAATAATAAAATACATTTTTCTTTTTTTTAAGAAATTCCGCGAATAATCTTTAGAGGAAAGTTTGATCGTTATTTAACTATAGCGAGAAATTTATTTGTATAATATTCTCTGAATGGTAAACTCGACATACTTCTAAATTCCTTACGCAAAGATATTCTTTCAAATTACAAAATTACCAAACTTTACGTACAATTATCCACGATGATGATTCGCAAACGTGTTTGAACAAATAATTTCTCTCGTATTTGATTCATCGCAGTCGTTAGAGGTGAGATATTTTTAATTTTTTCAACAATGTGTAAATGTTCTTTCGTGCTTTCAATTCTACATGTATCAACTGTTCCGCTCTCTGGCATATATCCACTCGCTGGGGATCTGTCACAGGGACATCAAGCCACAGAATTTACTCTTGGATCCAGAATCCGGCGTGTTGAAGCTCTGTGATTTTGGATCGGCTAAACACTTGGTCAAAGGAGAACCCAACGTGTCTTACATCTGTAGTCGTTACTATCGCGCACCCGAATTGATCTTTGGTGCTATCGATTATACCACGAAAATCGGTACGGCCATTTCTACATTTTTATTTTCATCGTTCTGATATTTATCATTAGTAAAACAGTATAAGAAACAACTTTGGGACAATAATTTTCAAATAGAATATTAATATTTGTTACATCGTAGCTTCATCGTTTGTTTATATAATATCCTCTTGTTTCTATTTAATCTTGTAGTATAATATATATAATCTGTGATATGTGAAATACAATCTGTTTAATATACTTATCTTAAAATATACTGTTATATATCTTATTTCTGTAATAATATTTTTAACTACTATTTTTGTTCTTCAACTGTTCACGTACCATTTTTACTAATCTAAAATACTTAATTGCGAATATTTGCATATTTATAAGAAAATTTAAATTCCGTTTCTTCAGCCTGTGCTTATGTGAAAATGCAAATTTGCGTAAACATCCGTAATCCATTTATTACATTAGAGATTGAAAGATTAGCTAACAAAGCGCCAAGTCGATGTACGGCTGTAAATATAACAAAATAATAATAAGTGATGTATAAAGAAAGAGAAAATAGAGATAATTTATTGTATAATTTTAACAAAAAGAAAAAAATAGTTTCTTTCGTTTCTATTTTGTGTAATTAAAAAATTTTATTGTATTTGTAGATGTATGGAGCGCAGGATGCGTAGTAGCAGAATTGTTGCTTGGCCAACCAATATTCCCCGGCGACAGTGGCGTGGATCAGCTGGTTGAGATCATCAAAGTGCTTGGCACACCTACACGAGACCAGATACGTGAGATGAACCCCAACTATACCGAGTTCAAATTCCCACAAATTAAGGCGCACCCGTGGCAAAAGGTACCCCATCATTCGATCTGCATACTTGTCACATCACGCACGATGTCAGTGCGTAAAACGCAACACCGTCGAGATAGTTTTTCGCGTACTTTTCGTAACTGCGTACGTGTTTGACAATTTCGTGACTAACAGGGTAAAATTGGTGAGATGGTATGCACTGGTTTGAATAATTTAAAATTTATGTTTGCAATATATTTGAAGTATTTATAATTTCTAACATTTTATTCTCGTGGGAAGTATTACACTTTGGAGAGATAAAGATTCAATTTAAAATTTAAATATTCGACATCTGTCCAAATATGAACTTGAAATTAAAACGAAATTATTGAGAAATTAAGGTATTGTTTGTATATTTAGTAATTTTTAAAATTTTATTTTCACTAGAAATCATATTTTGGAGAAATAAAAATTTAATTTAAAATCTTTAAAAAAAGCCTATTTTCTTAAAAATAAGAAAAAGAAAGAGACGTAGTATTTAAATCAGCGC
Source organism: Melipona quadrifasciata (assembly GCA_001276565.1). Classification (NCBI taxonomy): domain Eukaryota; kingdom Metazoa; phylum Arthropoda; class Insecta; order Hymenoptera; family Apidae; genus Melipona; species Melipona quadrifasciata. The sequence continues at coordinate 3,963,850 of KQ435859.1, forward strand.
ATACTCTTCACTTTTCCCTTCCAAGAGAAGCATTATGATTGGATTAATAAGATTCCTCGTGGCCACGTTGCATGAGAAAAATTGAAAAGAATTAACGAAGGAATTCTCGGAGGGTAAGATCTTGTTCCTCAGTCTCGTTCCTTCTAACTAAATGGTTTTGCTACACGACTCAATCCTAATCACATTCATCAACACATGGTTACTCGTGGTTACAGTTTATGCTTCAACGAATGAGTGGACTAAAGTGTTCCACGGAGCACCAAAAGATTAGAGTAAGTGGTCCCCTGTTAAAAAAGCAATATTTCTTTGTTATTTACTGGCTGGCAAATATTCCTTTCTTTTTCTTTTATCAATGATTATTACTAACCAGTGTAACCAACATTTTCAGCAGTAAAAAAAAAGACAATTAAGCGGAATATGATACTCGAATATCACTAAATCGAACGGAGGAGCGACAAGCCCCGACGACTGAAAAAATACCATCTTCATTTCAATTCTTCGCATCACAAATCGCTCAACGTGCATCTTTTCTCGAATTCACGTGTAATATCCATTTTTCTATTTCTCATAATTACCTTCATCGTCATCATCATAATCTTCGATCATTCTTTTTTTTTTTTTTTTTTTTCACTAACAAAGCAAGATTGGGCAAATTTTATTTGAAAAATAATCATTCTATCTTGAGTTCAAATCAAATAACTCATTTCCAAATAATTTTTTATTTGAGTTGTTATATAAAATAACTAATAAAATAATAAAATAAATTCACTAAAGTAATCCCATTAGAAGGTGAAATTTGTACAATAAAGCCAGAAGTTATTTTATTCGATAGCCAAGTAATCAAATGATTTTAGAGAAAAATCGTTTAAAAAAAATCGTTATTCGAATAAACTAAGATAGGACTATTTCAACGTCCAGCCAAATAAGATGACATGTTATTTCAAATATTTTATTCAAATAAAATACAAGCCCAAACCTGTGACAATGTCGCTAACACTTTAGATAGAAAAACAGTTTGATAATTTTAACATTAAAGAGAATTTCAAAGAAAGCTTGACGCTGACACGATAATTGTAACTTCTAAAATCTCGATGTATCACTTACTCTAATGTTCTGGTGGTGAACGAAAATATTTTCCAGTGTCTTGCAAGAACAGTATGCATTGGTTTAGCGTTATTTTTCTTGTTTATCGTTTTATTTTATTTTATTTTTATACATCGCAACGAGTGACGACAAATTGTTCCTAAAACGAACATACTATGTTTGAGACCCAAATTTATTCTTCCATTTACTGTTTTTGTCTTTATCGCATATGTTGTCAATATGCATCCTATTGTTTTTCGTTGGTCATGTATTTTATTTATCGAACAATCTTCGTCCGTACGAATTGTATTCTCTTCGTTTTGTCAAAGAAAAAAGCGACAAACAGCCGGATGAATCTGGCTGAGCCTCAGACTTCCGATCGATAAACCTTTACACTGGAACGAATACCAGAATAGAAGCATCTCATAACTACTAATATCGACAGTAATACACTTAATACACTGATCAATTTCACAAAAGTTGCAAATGAAACTTCCAATGAACAATTCCCTTTTTTTCTTTTTTTTTTCTTTTTTTTTTCTTTTTTTTTCTTATTGATTTCCGATAGAGAACTTCACTCTCTACAGTTTGTGTTGCTGTGCGATTTCCTGTAACTGAGGTGAAAAGTTTTGTCGAAATACCAATTTCCACGCAATTTAAGAATGATTACAGATCGAGTATGGACAAAATTTTTTGTCTCAAAGAATAATCTCCTCTCGCAAGGAGATATGTACCAAGAGATGATACTCTTTTTCTTAACGAACCTTCGCTAAGAATTAATATCAGGAAACAACGTCATCCGTAGACTTCTCCTCGTTAATCCACCGAGAATAAATTAACCACTGAAAATCGTGATTCAGAATTAGAAAATAACAAAAACGATGATTGCAGGTGTTCAGGGCACGCACACCCCCGGAAGCGATGGAGCTGGTCGCTGGACTTCTGGAGTACACGCCGTCAGGTCGAATCACGCCGTTGGAAGCGTGCGCTCATCCGTTCTTCGACGAACTTCGGGAACAGGGCACGCGACTGCCTAACGGCCGAGAGCTTCCCCCGTTGTTCAACTTCACCGAGTACGAGCTGCGAATTCAGCCATCACTGAACTCGATCCTAAAGCCGAAGTACATGCAGACTTCGGAGAATCCTGGAGGCCAGTCCGAGCCGGTCGCGGGGAGTAGCGGTAACTCTAGTGATAATAACGTGAACACCAACACGCTGTCCACCTCGAAGAACACAGACCCCGGCCAGTCGAATATGGCTTAAGCGCTGCTTTCTATTTTTAACGTTTAATTAAATAATAGACGAGAAAACACGAGAGCGAGAGCGAGCGAGTGCGAGAGATAACGGAAGAGAGAAAGAGAAAGAGAGATAGAGAGAATAAGAGAGTGTGTGCGCGCGCGACAGGGTGAGAAAGAAAGGAAAAACTAAGAATTCACGCGTGTTAGAAACTAGCCTTAAAATGAAACGAAAAAAGAAAAAAAAAGAAAAAAAAATTCAAGTACGGTTGAGAGCAAGAGCGAAAGATAGGGGAAGAAGAAAACAAAAGGAATGGAAGAAAAACTCAATGTTCTTCTGAGGAGGATGTCTATAACATAAGTTACACGTGAGACACACAGAGGAATCCCCCAAAACTGTAAATTTGTTTCAACGCGATGCAAATGGCGATACCGGCGTGGTATTTTAAGCTTTGTTCGCTTGAAACACGAATGACGAAATATTATTATAGAGTTAACCGGAGACGATGGTCCCCCCCTTCGGACAGCCCGAGTTTTTTCCCGATATGCGGCGTGCGCGAACGCTTGATTGCCACCTTATTGCCAAAAAAAAAAAAAACAGCCTGAAGAAAAAAGAAAAAAAGAAATTGAATTCAATGTATATATACTATAGGAACTGGCTCGTAACCTCTTTAAATGATAATTGCTGTAAGCAAAGAAAGAAACAAACAAAACGACAAAAAAATAATATTAATAACGAGCGCGAATTTTTTCTAGTTGAGGAAGAAACAAAACGATGTGTAATCTCTATCGTACACTGTGTCTAGGTAGCGCGTTAACGTCGCTTGCGTCGTTGTCATTTCATTCGAAAATACACACACCACACACATACACACACACACACAGAGATACACAATCATGACGGTTATTAAAGAGATCATCTGCTTCATCGGGTTTGATGAATTTCGAGAATCAAGCAGAAAGAGATCGCCAAGCTTTTAGATTTCGTGAAAAGCATTTCGTGAAAAGCAGGTGGAGAATGTGCGAGGGGAAAACCGACAGTTCGACGTTTCCTTTTGAATGAGCAACAACAAATGAAAGGGAACGAATGTGCATCGTTGTATCGTATTAAAGGAACACGTAGGATTATTTTCATTGCGTTCATGATCCAAAGCGTTCTCGCAAACGACAGGGAAATTTTCACGCGGAGAATCTCACGATTGAACACATACACACACATACACATTAGTAATTTGCGTGCACAATCTGTATTTATCGTAAGACGAATTTCCACGACGCGAAATATGCTGCGTTACACGTTTAGCAGAAGAGAAAGAAGAAGAGAACTGCGTATCTCGAGAGATTTTCGACAAATAACACGTGTAACGGAAGTTTCTAATCGTTGGAAATACGATAGTGGTGAGACACCATACATGTTACACACTCGTTCGTGCCTATTGTCAACCATGCTTGGACGATTCGAATCCCTATCATTCTCTATTTAATGAATGAATTAATTAACTCGAGTTACTCTGTTCGTTTGCGAAATTCAATCGTCACGCGCCATTATCGTTGTACATTTCCGTCGTTAGACAATTTCGGCTTCACCGAACGATCTACTTTTCACATCACGCGACGAAACTCTACGCATCGAAGAGCGATTTTTTCTTTCTTTAAATGCCTGAATAAATTGTTTCTTTTTTCTTTTTTTTTTTTTTTTTTCCCTTTAGGACGCCTTAAAATTTCGACAAGTTTCGTCTTTTTCCTTTTTTTTTTCTGTATCAGCGTTTGAACGTACCAGGGCATCTGAGTTTCTTGATTCTGATCTATAAATCTCAAATTGTTTTTCTTTTCTTTTTTTTCCTATTTTGTTTTTAATATTGTAACGACCGATGACGTTTCTATAACGTCGTATGATTTTCTACAGCTGTGAATTCGTAACAAAATTTCTCGGCTCTCAAAAGTTACTCGCGAACATAGCCGTTATTACATTTATATCTATCCGGTAGTTTTGAAGAATCGTAAGATGAAGGGAAATGTACTGTACAAAGAAAATTTGTACGTTATTGCACGTAAATTTCAATTCTTTGAAATGGTAACGAAACGAGAGAGAAAAGAAACCCCTGTGTAGCTACCATTTTGCACGTTTCTACATATCATATCGCGTCGCAAGAAACCAGTAAAGGGAGGCTGCCGATGAAAGTTCATACTGAACGACTATTCAGTTCCG
>KQ435859.1:3983641-4010699 GCA_001276565.1 Melipona quadrifasciata
CACAAAGTTAATGTAAAGACATTAAAATAATGATCTCTTAAGATTAGCAATATTTTATTTGTAAAAACCACACGATACAGAAAATATTTGTTGAGATATAATACGTGTGCAACGATACTAACATTTCACACAGCTGTAATATTTATCTACAAGTAACCTAGAATTACGTTCTGAAACTGAATTTTATCTATCAAAAATATACAATGAAAATAATAAGTTACAAATTTAATGTGTTATTAAGTATGATGTATCAAAGCGCATCGCGTTTTATTTAAATGTGATTGTCTTTTGAGGTTAGAAAAAGGCAAAGAACTCTACATATTGAAGTGAGAAATTTTGTGATTTTTTTTGTAAACTTTGTGAAATTTAAATTAATTTAAGCGATATTTATAAAAAATGTTCCAACACATTCGTCGAACATTATCGTTATTCTCAGCGACTAGAAGTACATTCGTATTTAATGTAAAGAACATGAAGCAAGACGCATCTGAAATATGTTGGAACTATTTCATAAGTAATTATAAAAATACATTAGTTCAACCCAATACTATAACAAAAGAAATATGGGAAAATATAAGAAAATATATGATGAAATTAGAAAATGATCCATTATCTGCTGATTTTGTTATTCTACATATGTTTCAACAAAAGAGTTATCCAGATGCTGGAATGTCTTATTACAGATTTTTAGAAAATAATAATTATAATATTACAGTGCCTTTAATTACTAAATATTTGCAGTGTTTGGATCAAAAAAGTAATCTTTCAGAAACAGATAAAGAACATATCTTAAGTTTATATAATGATATTTCAAGTAAATATACTTTATTTAATATAGAGCTCAGTAATGTTTTTATTTCATGCTTATGTAAAATAGATAATTGGAAAGAAGCTAGTAATATTATAAAAAAGCATGAAGAAATTGATAAAAGTTTTCTTTGCTATGGATATAGTTTATTAATCTCATACTTTTTTCATCGTGGAAAAGAAGAATTAGGATATGAATATCTAAGTCGTAGCTTAAAGTATAAGCAAAATCTTTTAGACATCGCATACAGTTCATATTTGAAATATTGTTTAAAAGAAAAAGATACATTCAATAATAAAGTTGAGAAGTTATTTTCATTATGGAATGAATATGCTATTAAACCTACTGAAAACATTGCACAGGAATATATGAATGCATGTATTGAACAAGGTTGGTCCGTCAATACAACAAAGATATTCAGGTATAAAGTAAATCTAAATATTAAAATATTAGTTGCAATAGTTAGTAGCTTTTTTTGTTTTGCACTCTAATTTTTATTTTCTCTTATGCAGATTAATATGCCAGAATTGTAAACAAAAGTTATCACAGTTAAGTTTATCTGACGAGGAATATGAATATTTGCTTAAAGCTACAAAGGAACAATTAATTTTCAATAAGATGTATTATGTAACTGTACCAGAGGAAATACAATCATACATAAAGTTTATTGATAAAAATAAACCATATGACCTTATTTTAGATGGACTAAATTTTAAGTATTTTGTTAAATATAATAGTCACTTAGAAACTAAAGTAAGTATAAATAACACGCTGTAGCATTTTAATAGTTACCTTTTCCTTATCAATAAGATATACGTATATGATCAATATATAATTAATATTTCACAGTTTATAGAGATGTTCAAATCTCTTAAAAGTCAAAATAAAAAGATACTGATCGTTGGAAGAAAACACATAAGGAGATATATAAAAGGTATAGGTCTGGATATTGCAGATTGTTACTATGTTGAAAATAGGTATGCATTATAAGTATGTGAGATATTAATTTTTATTTTTTAAGACATATTTGGACAGACATATTTTTTGAATTTTTTATTTCAATATTTTAGTTCGAAAGATGATTTATTTATGTTATATGCGGCATTTGCTAGCGGAGAAAATGCTAAAGTTATTACTAAAGACTTTATGCGTCAACATATATTTGCTCTGAAAGACACCAAGTTGAGTGGCCTCTTCAAGAAATGGCAATTATCGCACCAACTAGTTCTTGATAAACAAGGCTACTCGCAATTAAACGAGAATAAAATTTTCGACGCAATTGTTCAAAAGCAAAATAATTACTGGCATGTACCATATATTAAACGTGATATGGCATCTCAAATGAACCATACAAGCATTAATGATTGGATGTGTTTTAAAATGAATCAATAAAATGATATATTTTTATAAGTTATTTTCCAACTTGTTAATATCTTTATGAAACTTCATGAATTTGTATGACAAGTTGCATCTATTTCAGTTCCTTTTAAATATCAATTAACATAAAAATCTGAAAATTAAGAAAATGCATCTGTACTGTTCTTTTTTATGTATTTTCTAATATTTGAAGATCTGTAATGAATATACTATGATAACAGCTGATTTGTTATTTTTTTTACAGTTTAGTTAGATATAAAGATGAATTTCGTTGTCACTTTTAAATCTTCTACCACGTTAATCAAACGTCATATCAATATTTCTCAATAATACTAATAAACAATTAGTCGATGAAATGCTTGAAAGTAAAAGAGTGTTAAATAAATTTTTTAATTTTTAAATTATTTTATTAAAACAATGATACAACTATATATCAACACGCATTTTTCGACTGTACGTTAATACAAGCCTTAATTGACTGACACCGTTTCCGCCATTTAGCTTCGGCGACAGTTAACAATTTTGTCAGTACGAATATAGTACGCGCGGGAAACATCGAAGGTTTTTTTCGTATCAATATTATAAACATTGCGATATAAATATCTGTCCATGTATTATCCTGCAAAGTAGCAAGAGTATTTGAGAGAAAACATAGACAACAATCGGTAAAGTATATCATTGTTTTAGTTACAATTTGAACCTCGCGTATGAATAGGCCAATCACTGCTTGGTCAGCTTGATCGTCAAATCTTTCAGTACTTGATTTATACAATTACACTCGTTATTGTTGGTACATTTTTATTAATAATTCAAGTAGTCTTCAAATATTTGAAAAACTAACGACTAATATAAAATTGATTATTATACTTGGTAAAATTTCTCATGTCTCAATTTAAAGTATTAACAATTTTTCATCAAATGTATGTATATTTTCGTTATATTTTAAGAATTTGTTATGAATTTTGTGTGTTTGATTTAGATCTGAGAATTTTTATTTTTCATTCGTAGTTATCGTCCAAAACGTGCGATTACGGCGCCCTAACGGTGAAACACGCAATATACTTCCTACGATTTTCGAAATAATCCATATTTCTCACGATCGATTTTTAAACGAGAAAAATGGCGGAACGAAGCACGCCTCGTCTGTAAACAATATATTATTTAGAAGAATTATCCAGAAGTTCTCAGGTAAAAATATAAATCAATAGCTTTTAAATTTGCGTCTGTGTAGTGAATTTATAACATAAAACGTGCATTTTTAGCTTCAACTCAAGGTAAGATTTAACTAAATAATTATCACATGTAACTTTCAATAATCAAAAAAATAATAGCACATAAATATTTAAACAGAACATACTATGTTAAAAGTTATATATAATTTTATTCTAAAATTTAATTTCAATTCCAATCAGTAGAAATATTTTAACCTTGTAATTCTTAATAATTTGAATCAAATTCAATAATAATTTATTAACAATGTGCATATTTAATAATTACAATAATAATTGCACTGCGTAATACAATAAAATTTTTCATGTCTCAGTTTAAGGTATTGACAATAATTAAATGTTATATCTATTTCCTGCATGAAAAAATATTAAACACTCATTTGTTACTCAGAATTCTTCATGCGACTTGTTGGTAAATGTATGCAGATCAATTGTCAACTGTCGATAAATGTATGCAGGTCAATAATTTTACCGCAAACCTCAAACACAGACAAAATATAACAATAGATCTTGCATATAATCTTGTCGTATCGATTTAGGCAGATTTTTTATCGCGGCACTAATAGTGATGAGAATTAAAATAAAAAAATACGGACATTATTGTCATATCTGCTTTGAGAGTTATTTATTGAACCATGCGTGGTGATATTTCATCAATGAAGGTATAAATCGACTTAAAACAGCGACTGATGGAAACTAAGCTAAAAAATCATTATATATTTGATTATTTACATCTATTTCAAAAGATATTAGAAACAATTGATTAAAATATATCTTTGAAGATATTCTCAACGGTGAAACACACAATTCCTACGATTATCGAAATAATAGATATTTCTCAATATATTAAAATATTGACAATTTTTCATCAAGTTTATAAATATTTTCGTTCGTTTTTACGAATTTCCCATAAATTTTGTGTATTTGATTCAGAGTCTTTTATTTTTTATTGCAATCATTTCGTGCGAACAATGCGCGATTACAGCGCCTCAACGGCGTAACACGCAATGCACTTCCTACGATTATCGAAATATTTCTCACGATCGATTTTTAGCGGGAAAGATGGCGGAACGAGGCACATCGCATCTGTAACGAGGAAAGAATTATCCAAAAGAATCATCCAGAAAGGAGTGTTACAGAAGTTCTCAGGTAAAAATTTAAATCATTAATGGTTGGATGTGTGTTTGTATTGTAATTTTTCGGATAAAACTTGCACTTTTGTCATAAACTCGACGAACTTTATGGTCCCCTAAAATAAAATTTAACCAAGTAATTATTACACATAATTTTCAATAATTAAAGAAATAATAGCATATAAACATTTAAACAAAACACACTATGCTAAAAGTTATTTATAATTTTATACCAAATAATTTCAATTTCAATCATTATTATACATACACATAGTTTGTGATATGCTTTTGCACACATACTTCTATTACATATATATATATAACAATTTTTATTTATTGGTTAAATTCATACTACCTCTTAGCCTCATAATTCTGCGCAATTCTTAGCAATTATAATAATAAATTCAATAATAATTTTATTTCATAATATAATGAAATTTTCCAGTTCTCAAATAAAGTAAAGCGTGGAAGGCTTATTCCATCGCATTAGGTTCGTAACTTTTTCTAATCTACCAGTAGCGTCTCTTCGATGGTGTCGCTTTTTCGACACTCTTTTACTTCCATTTATACCTCATTAACAGTATCATTTAATTAATACGCAGGTGTTTGATAATTCATTGGCCATCAAAATAACAAAATCTAGTATGATTTTGAAGTTTTTCATGCTGATTTATCATCGATCATCGATTTCACTCTTATGGTTACAGGTACGTTATCTCGGACGCTTTTTTAATAGAATTTGAAGTTGACTGTCGTTTCACTTTTACGTATTTGCCTGCATCGGAGATATTTGTTCTAACTTTTGGTTTCTTTTTGTACATGTTATTCCTTGGTTGCAAAAATAGCGTAGAATGCACAAAAATTGTTTTTAAGAATATTTAATAGAATATAATTCGTTTGTGTCTAAAACCATGTGTTTTTTAAATTTTAATTTATTACATATTTAAAAGTCGTGATAGATCCGTAAAACATGAACAGAGCTCTTTCTGATATATATAGTAGAATGATTTCGGTTAGTTACTAGCTTCACATTTCGGTATTGAAAATGTGATGACAACACTAATGGATTTCAAAAATCATACGTCTGACGCATTTACTGTTTGATCAACTTTGATTGGTTTAGTTCCCATACTTACCGTTGTTTTAGCTAGAGAATCAGCGCCAAAAAATCAGTTATTTTTTATGTCGGTATTTCGAGCATGGGGCACGAAATTGCATTTCATGTCTGGTCTGTTCTATCTTTAGTGGCATCAGGTATTCATGTAGCTCGTCTGTGGCAATGTCTATTCATATACCGCATTCGTTTGTACTTTAGTCGATGCTTTAGTTAATTCTAATTTACTCATAAAGGATTATGTCGATAACCAAACGTTTCTGTTGTACGAAAACGCACTACCAGATGGTGCGTAATGGATCATCGAGTGTACTCCAATAAAATTCGTGTCATACATTCCAGTTTGTGCTTTTCAATGCAACAGGTGTTACGGTTCGTCGAGTTTTCGTGTGAACGTTTTATAATACGTTACCGTACAACCGTGTTCGTCTCTTTTGGCAACCTTTCGTTACTGTATTCCTTAATTCGGGAACCTATATCCCTGAAAATATGATCTTTGGTGCTTAAAGTAGATGGCATTTAGAAAAACGATGTGAGGCAAGTATTTGTTTGTTAATCGTACAAAGAAACAAAGAGCGATAATTTCTTCAATTTAATTGCAGCGAAATATGCGGGATATTTAAGTTGTTCGTGATTTTGCTGCGATCGTTGACACGTGCGCGAAACGAACGTGGTATTTGTAGTTGCTTATTCGTAAACGAGATTGTCATACGTCATGCAAAATGCGTCTTCCATGCTACACGCGCACGAGCGCGCTCGATATTATTACTCTAACCTATCGTCACGCATTGTTATTTCCTCTTAATTTTTGCTTTACATCGTGTAAAAGTATTTTGTCAGTTGTGCTCGCTTCGTTATTACACGCGTTACTCTCCGTTTGGTTTCTTTACATTTTTTCTTTATTGATTATATGTATCTTTATATATATTTTTATATTTATCTTTGTACGTATGATAAGAATCTCCATATATCTCTATAATATCATTGTTATTGAATGATAGTTAGATGAGCTAATTGTAAAAAGTACGAGTTAATTGTTTTCGCGACGATTTTTGCGGAACGGCGATAGTGACAGTCAACAATGATATCTTCGATCGTATCGTAAGAGAGTATCCGTTGTTTTTCGTTTCACTGCAACACAGAGTATGAACAATCAAACAAGTTTTAAAAGTCTGTGTTATATTACATGTTATTTGAAGCCGAAAATATTTATACTATTGTTTATTACACCGTATTGTTTCTCCTTATATTGCTTGTACCGAAACCAAGTTATTCTTGATAATTTTGAACGACGATGAGAATAGTCGCCCATTTTAAAAACAAAGTTCGATAGTAAATGCTTTGAAAACGTGTTGCGTGCGAACGTACACGTAAAATACTAGATTATTTAAGCGAGTCAATTAACGCAGTTCATCTCGTAAAGGAGGTGATCCAGCGGGAAATGAGTCGAGTTTGTTCCATTAACGCGTTTCCTTCGTATTTCCGTCTTCATCGACGATAGCGACGTTTAGAGACGTGCGTATCGTGCATCTGTCACTTGAAACGTAATGTCTTTCATTAGAACTAATTCATTTGAAAACGTTTATTTAGACACACGTATTAGGAAATGTTTCCTGTAATAATTTTGTAATGGTAAATGATGCTTTGATATATTTTAACGTACATACGTACGTTGTACATGCGATGTGTAATAAAATGGAATAATACGTAATTATCATTTCGATCGAGACATTTATAATATGATATTTAGTGAAAAACGTATATCGTAATCGAATGTATCATATATTTTGTGACGTTTTTTATAATATGCGTGTAACGCGATGTATACATAATTCTATTCAGAAAAGGAGGAAACAGCGGAGCGTGACCTTGAAAGTCGGACAGCGGTTCCATCTAGTAGAAAATTGCGAAATAGACGTCGATGTAATTAACAATGTCGATAATCTTCGGTTCTAACATCGTAAAAGTGAATGGCCTGGTGTTCGTACACCGCGGGAACTCGTTTCTGCGCGTGGGTGGTGCAAAAATGTTAGAGAACCTACGCGAGTTTCACGCATTTGGCGCGTTTCAGCGATCGAACGTCCCTTGGCTTTCGCGTTCTGTGCAGGAGAACGTAGGTAGCCTGGCACAGCTACCAGGTTTATTCCGATAGTTCGATACTCGTCATTCCTCTAGCGTTACGAGTGAACTTTGGATGTTGTGAATAATGTGCGATATTTATGAATTGAACTTTGGAAATGTGGAAACGTAGAGTACTCCCCCCCCCCCTTTAAATAAAATAATTCTATCTAGGTTCCGTTTTTTTTAATTATTTTCATAAAATATATAATTATATGATGTGTTATAATACATTAGGTTTATGTATAATTATGTATGTGATTAGTTTATATCCAGTTTATAATATTAATTTTATACCAAATTGTTTTTGGTTTGAGAAACGAGCTTTTATCTTCATCCATCTCCAGCATTAATTTAAAAAAAAAAAAATGTTTTAATATTCTGAAAGTACTCTGTTACTTAGCACTTTGAATACACGAATACTTTGAAAATAGGATTTGCAAATTTAATTATTCGTACATTACGTTACACATGTTAATTTTTCACCGTTGTATCAATTCGACATAAAAGGAAAAATTAAATTAGAGAAATGATGGACGAACGAGGATCAAATGAAATTTGTTTTAACGCTGCGTATTTAGGTTTCGTTAATTAAATTGTCCCTTTAGAAATACTCGCTTTAATAGCTGTTCTTCCAATTAATTTAATCGCTAGTCAACATTCTGACTGACGTAAAAACATACGAATTTCAAATCCTCAGATATTCACCCCATAGAAAATCGACGCGTAAAATATTCAAAAATTCGGCCGTAAGAAATTGAGGAAAAATTCAAGTACCGTCAGGGAAAGTGTCAGTAGCGAGCTGGGTGGTACTCTAGGGTGCTATAGGGTGCTTATAGCCCAACTATCGCACTTTCGCGAAGAATGGCCCGATCCTTCGAAACCTCCGGCTGTACGACCACTTACTTTTATTACCGTGCGTCATTCTTTCACGAAACGCAGCCATTAGGTGTTTCAATCTCCACTCGCTCGCGTATGCTGTTCTTCGTTAGCACGAGTCTCAAAACTACACTCGTGAAAAATGTACGCTATCATTCGAGTATTCTCGGTTGATGTGTCTACCTATTTACATTTTGCATCCGACGACGAGTAGCTATCGTTTCAAATGAAATCAATATATGAACTCTCACACTGTATCTACTGTAAAGATACATAAAAAGATGTATTTTAATCGTTCTAAAATCCCAACGCTCGACAGACGCATTAAAATTTGTTAACTCACGTATGTCTATAGGGTCAACTTTTTATTTTTCGTTGATGTGTACCGGCATTAAACGGCAGAGAATGGAAATAAATATGAACAGCGTCGAGAAACGGGGTGAATGGAAAAAATTGGTAATAATTTTTATGTACGAGCGTGGAGGAACAGGGGATTGTTTTCTCGTATTTTCTCGAGCTTCTCGATGGCGAAAAAAAATGTACGTGGTTGTTCCTTTTTCTTTTTACATATAGAATGCATCGAGTGATACGATAGTTATTGAGGAAATGTATTATATGGATTAAAGTATTTTTGGGTAAAGTATGGAAAATTGGATTGTGGTAGAAAAGTTTTAGTTTGCGATGAATTACTATTAGTTTTATTCCAACTGTGTAGTTACTCGTCAAACGTAGTCAACAAGTTGAAGCATAGCTATTGCTACAGACATTCATTAAAGTTGCTTTCACTTTAAATAATAATGTCCACTTTAATGTATTTTTTCTTCTTCTTTGGTAAAATTGTTTTACCAAACTGCATCCAATTGGCAGCACATGCGTCACTACCAAATAAGTTTGAGTTTCAACTCTGAAGATTTAAATTTCTCAATTTCAAGCTCAGATTTGAAATGCTCGATTCACGTCGAAACTTAAAATTGGAATTGAAATCTAATTTTCCAACTATGAATCTAAGTTGAAGTATTTTGTTGTTCTACCATAAATTACATTTTTCGCAATTTGGAGCCTGGAATATTTTAGCATCCTGTTCTCAAAGTACAGTTCACTCGTTGGTGCTTGGTGACGCGTATAAAGTATTACTTAACTTGACGCACGTAACTTACACGAGAAATCCACGGAGGGTTCAAATAGTCGAACGGAGGAGATCAACACCAGTAGGCATACATCTGTGGATAAGATAAATCTTATCCCACCTACCTGGTTCGTTGACATCCACCACCAACTATCTCTCTTATCAGTCGCGTAACGTGTGTAGCTGTTGATAACACATTCGCCGGCACAATTACGCTATTGTTGTCGGAAAGTTCACTTTTTCCCCACTGGTTTCGTCGGTATACCGGCACGAATATGCTTTCTGATACATCTGTGAATTCTAATACACAGTAGATTACAAAATTACAAATAGATTGAATCACGTTTCTTTCTTTCTTTTTATTTTAGAATACTCGAATTTACCATGCTCTATACCTATCACGGTTCTCTCTTTGTACTGTTCAAGTTGTCCCAGCGGAGTATTTAAAACGACCAATCGTTTCTCTCTTTATATATTTTTCATACATTTTCATCCCTCATAGCCAATTCTCTCGGTCAATTTACAAAGTCTCACGCGTGAAAAGTATCCTTCTGCTTTTATCTCTCTCCTTTTTCCAATTTCCAACTATCCAACCAGCAGCAACTCTTGCCAGTTTCGCTCGAGTTGCTGCTGGCTTCTCGAGGCAACAGTAGTTGCCCGTGGGATCGAGTTCGCGCATTTTTCCGCTCGATTCGTCGGCCCATTATCGAGATGCAGGTGAATCGAGGCTGGTCGTGCGTCGTTTCGAAAGAATTTACACGGTTCGCGGCTGAGTGCAGACGGCGTGTCTCTCGCCTCCTGTCGCTTTGTGCATGGGGTGTATACGCCTATGGTGGTCCACGCGCCTAAAATCGATTCAGAGAGACACAGACAGGGCATAGACCTCCGTGCGTAGGGTTGATTCGTCGTAACTTCCCGAAACTGTGCGTGTCTGAACAGACGAGAGATCGGAAAGACCGTGGATCGTCAGCGGCGAATGCGTGACAAACAATAAATTCTCATTGATTTTCTGACTTTGACGTCACTTTGTGACCACGAGAATTTTAACAAGACGTAATTGAAAGTAACGCAAGTAAGCTGTTAGCTTCAAAGATGCAGATAATTCTCTTTTTTTTTTTTTTCTTTAGAAATAAAGAAAGTTGCTTAGAAGTGAAAGAATTACGAGGTAAAAATATGATTATCAAAATTATAACGATAAAGACAATTTTGGTAACGTAGAGTCGATCGGGTTGTATAAATTATTGCGTTAAACTAACATTCTTTCTATGAATTATTACAAGTTTGTCAACTGTTATTAGACTTTCATATTAAAATATTTCTCCTTACCAATTAAGATGATACAAAAGTCAGAAAATCAACAACGATTGCATTTTTCCACTTACATGTGAGAATTCTTTGAACATTTGGTTAACCTTAGTTCCACATAGAATAGAAAAATCTAAATACAAAGTGTTACATTAAAAGATATCTCAGGCGAGATTATAAAACGTATCATCGTTCAAAAATTTGAATTTACATCGATCGTTTATTCCATCTGGCATTGAAACAATTGAAAATAAAAGTTAAATCGTACGTACGTAGGAATGAGGAAAATGTCACTTTGTCAATAATCGTTAAAATTTTCGAGAGATCAAAATGTATATGCTACTTGTTTTGAAACATCGAGAAAAGATCGAGTGCTTTTTAAAAATGTCCAAACAAAAGTCGGGATCTCTTTCGTCCTTAAATTTCACACCGAACGGCACACTGAATATAACTCTTCGCGGGCAGTTTGAACTTAAATGAAACATTCAGCGGTCGTTTTAATTGAATTTGCAAAGTTGTGAAAAGGAAGAACGTGTACTTAATAACTTTCGGTCGATTACAGACGCAGTAGCAAACTGTTAAAGTGTTATTCGCAGTTCAACTGCAAGTAAAACGGAGTTTAAAGGGCATTCACCATCTGACAGGCCATTACGAATTTTATGATTCGGTGTTTAACGTTTCGCGGACTTCTTTTAAGGTCGGCTCAACCACTGAGAGCGATGTACACGCAAAAGCATGTGTTTTAATTCTTCTTTCCGTTCGTTTCGCTTGAACTGTCCATTCTCTGCTCAATTGCAGACAATTCTCAAGTTTGTTTCATACCCAACAATAGTTCCAGTTTTTTTTTTCTTTTAATTGGATTAATTTTGGAATTTTTTTAATTTGTGGAACGTGTATTTTTACAAAGTTAACATTTTATTGAATTAAATGTAGTTACATGTAGTTTCTTTCGATGATTTCTTTTATTTTTTAACAACGAGTCTCTTTGACTAGTTTAAAAAAAAATTTTTTTCAAGTCTCGCAACTGCGAAACTTCTCCCCGTTGAAAAACTCTGATAAAAACGCGAATAAATGATTGTGACATCGTTTCAGTGGATAATTGAACGTTGCAGAGAGCGTGCAATGTCGTCTTGTTAACCTGTTGACTGTGCAGCTAAAATTAAAAGATGACGGGTACACGTCGTATGAAAATGAAAAAGACGTAAAGATTCATTGGATTTATTTTCCAGTCACGTCGCGAGTTATTAAATTAGGAAGAAACGACGAAATGAAATTATATCTCGGATCTGACAGTTTTATTAGAATGTTATATAAACTGGAGCATGCTACTTTCCTTCGTGGAAAGTGAATTAAAAAGGCTCTGCATATCTAATCATTTCCGTTGGGACAAAATTTACGAGTGTGAATTCCTGTTACTGTGTTGTGTAACTATTCGTGAATTGTAGAAATGTGAAGGAAAAGGGAGGAATGTAGAACGCAACGCGTTGCCAACAGGAACAGTTATAGCTGACTAGATCTATTTGAAAAGGAATTGAACATTTCTTTGAGAATTTCAGACAATGAACCGACCGTAGATATTCGTTCATTATGTTGCAATTTCCATTTGTTGACAGTCTGTAATAACGTCATGTGACTATACTTACTGCTTCACTATTACGTTTCGTCAGTACATCATTACGAAAATGCCAAACGAGTTATTTATTAATGATTACATGACCATAACTAATCAATCTGTTCTTCTTGTAATAGCAAATAAATGAAATTTTAGTTTTAAACGGTTAAATATCATAACAAGTGATGTAGTTTGAATATTTTGTTTCATATATTTCATTCATTATATAAACCTTTAGGTTAGGTTTAGGTTTTCAATTTCCCATAAAAGTTAAAAATTTTGAAAATTAAAAATTTCGCCGTAGCATTTGCAAAATTAAACTTGATAATCCATCGAGTATTTATAATGTTAAATTCTGCGTAACATTTATATATATATATAATATCAGATTAGTAATATTTATAAAATTAAGGATATTACAACTAATCCAACATGGACATTCCCAGGTTTCTCGTTCAAAAACACATTCGAAAAAAATAATTCCTCCGCAAGCTTTCTCTTGCCTTCGTGTAGTTGGCTCGTGTCAGAGTTGGCTGCGAGTTTCCACTCTTCCTTTCTTTCTCTCTTTCTCTCGATGTCGGAAAATTGTCCACGATGGCCGGGGTCGAGTCCAAAAAGTCGACGCGCCGCGTCGCCGACGACGAAATTTCGTCGTTGCGTCGTTTCGAAATTTTACGACCGCCCGTAATCGTCGCGCGGCCAAATTATTATGGCGAAAATTTCACGGCGCCGCGCGCCCGGCCGAGTTTTCACAACGAGCCCACGGCTACGTTGGATACTGCGCCGCCTTTATGGCGGTTAGGTTTATTAGCCGGCGTTTTCATTCCGGGAATTCGGTCCATCCTCAGGGTCGTCTCCGCGTCCCTCCGTTTTTCGTTTTAGCCGTGTTTCGTTTGTGCACGCGCCGAGTTTATGGCGATCTATTATTTCCCGACGACTATGCGCATCCTCTTCCTCGTTTATTCAGCGTAATTTCACTCCCGAACAAATGAAAATTACGCCGCTTAAGAAAGACTGGATTAAAACCGTAATCCCTAAGTCGCGATTAGTATCGCGAGGCAGGAAATTTGCAAGCCAAAGTATCCCTTTTATGTACTAAAGAAAAGTATTTTTTTATAGTTTCCTCGCGCGCGCGCACGCGCGTGTGTGTGTGTAGACTGCTTCGTGAAGTAATATAAATTGAAAGCGAAATTCATTGACCCGAAATTCGCACGATTTCAATAGTCGCGAAAATAATCGCGAGATACCTTGTTCCATTGCACGAATTTTCGTGAAATATTCTGTAATATTGTTTAATCGGAGTAAATGAAATAGAATGTTGAACACTATGATGCATGCGCGAAGCGACGAGATTGAAAAGTAAAAGAATGTGACGACCAATCGAAATAAATAATTGCCAATTGGTAGTTTTTCATAGAAATTTGATACATCACGTATGTATAATTTGTAGCAATGCATTTTTCAGTGATTTTTCGTCAAACGTACGTTATGCAGTTCTCTCTTTTACTGCGTCACGCACTTTTCTCTATTCACTTTGTATACATTGGTTGCCGGTAGGTCTAGCACATATTAATGAAAGACACAACGAAACTAACGAGCGTCATCGTGAAATATCTCGCTCGCCGATACGAAAGGGTTGCAGCTTCTGTTCGAGCAAACAAAATGACAATCTTAAACGCTAATTGTCCATCCAGCAGTAAAATTGAAAAATCGACAGAAGGTGGAATTGGCCAATTTAGTTTCACAGCGAGGCTCGTACTAATGAAAGTCACCATCAAATTGATGGACGCATTTTAATAAAACGACGCGCGAAATAGCTTCGCATAAATGCCATTACACCACGAGCTATCTCGTTCGTTGCTACAGAACGATTAAGCTGCCATTTGTGCAAATAAAATGAAATCTCAACCCATTAAGGCCTAGCGTCGCGTTAATGCAACATTTCGTTTTTAATTTCTTTTTAATTTAATCCATCTTTCAATGTTGTGATCGTGAAAGAGAACTCTACAGATTCGCCCGATATTTCGCTCGTCATTGTTTCTGTCACTTTTAGATTTTATCATTTCAATACGTACTAGATCAGACCAATTTATTCAATGTGTCGTTGCTCGATTCTTAACGAGTAGCAATAATTCTTGATTGGGATTCTCTGTTGAGAAACGGTGTCTCTATCTTTAGCTCCTGATCTGAATAACTGATCAACAAGTACAGTCGGTCTTTCTCTAAAATTACTTAAATATTCTCCAAACGAATCGAATGAAACTGTTCTATAAAATGGAAGAGAAACAAAAACTAGTAGAAATGTCATAGCATCCGTATATTGTAGCAATATCAAAGTAACAATAACGATACTGTATTGATAATCACGTTAGAAAAATAGTTTTTATTTATTTCTGATATCAAATTTTAACGGGGCAAGAAGCGAGACCAACGAATCCAGCATCGCAGAGAATTTCATTCGTATTAATGAACGCGATCGGCGAGATAGCCTCGCGCAAACGCCGTCTTACACCGCGTCTTGAGTATCTCGTCCATAAATAAATACGAAAGCGCGAAACGTTTTATCAGAGCAAAACGAACGATTACACACGGATAATCGCAGATCGGTTCTTACTTTCCAGTTCATTACCGCGCGCCAACGCCTCCGTCGTAGTTCACTCTCACGGTAAATAATGCAGAGCGACACCTGGTACACCCTATACATCATGCCCGCGTATGCACGGCCGTCGGTAATATATGCATAACGTATAGGGTGTGCGCCCCGGTGAAATACCACGACGGCGCATCTCGTTCTATACATCACGGCGAACGTGCACTCGTGAGCGCATTTTACCAGCCGTGCACCCGTTGCACAGAGCCACGGACGGAACTTGTACGTACGTACATACGTGGAACATCGGTGATGCTCGAGTGGCACGCGTGTTAGCGCGTCAGGGTCTTCGAACGCGCCCACAGCTAACGGGAAGGAGACGGTTCCGTGGGGGCGAAACACGAGATATTTCGCTGTGGGCAGCTACGAAACCCTCCCGATTAGAGTTGGCAATCTGTTGGATCGTTTGTTACGGTTTATCGCGGTCGTTCGATACTCGTTTCTTTTTCGCTTTGATTGGGAAAGTTTTGGAGAAACGTGCGAGTGAATTAGTCGGTGGTAACAAATATAGGTATGGCAAGAGTTTATTTTTCTCACATTTTAATACCTTTGGGTCTTGGCGACGTGGGAACGGAGATGATTGGAGATGAATAATGTTGTCACTCTGTGAAATTTTCCTCTGGTAATCTGAAAATGTCTGAAAATAATACTCCTGCAAAATCATGTTTCATCGATCGATGTTTCGTTGATAAATTCACGATAACGAAACGAGAAGAAAAATCGATCGACCTGGCCTGTGCGTAACTCATACATAATTCACGTACAACAGCACTCTACGTATATTCTTGTCGAATATATATTGCGATATTAAGAACGACGAAACAAAGGCTTCGACGTACCGATAATAGAGATGAAACGACGTGGTCTGGTCAGATAATTCGAGGATAATTCGCAGCCGGCGCCTTGCCCGGTTCTTCGATCCCATAGCTTCCGCGGGTCTAGGAATTCCAGCGATGCTAATTTCATCGTAGGATGCTAGAATTCCAGGGTCCCTCTGCCCGGACGCGGTTATCATCCGGCGCTATTTCGGCCGGGGACCTGCACCGTCCAGTTATATTAACCGCATTTCCGGAAACGTTCGATTGGCCGCGTGGTATCGGAGCAATTCGTGCAATAACGACGAGAGTCGTCGCGTCGACCAAAGATAACATCGTGAACGATAACGTTTCCCCCCTTCGTTGCAGTTTCGTTCTGTTATCGAACTACCCTTTCGCCATGTCGTAATACCGTGATACTGTATCTTCATTCTAGAGATTATATTTTGGCTTGGTCTCCAGACGGTTTTTTGAATTGATTTCACGACGTTTACGGACGATAAGAGAGGTATATCGTGAGATTACTAACGAAAGGATACTTTCGGGACTCGAGTCGAGATCTCTTTCCTTTTTTCAGGCTCTTTGATTTGTTTCGTTGCTTAACTTTCGGCCTTTTCGCCACGAAGTCATCTCGTCTGCGTTGTCGTCGTCGTTGTCGAGTGTAAACCCGATTATGAAGCGAGCTATTGCCGTTTCCATTCGCATTCTTCTCCAACACACGTTCCCTGCGCTTCGGCGCGCCTGTCTATATCTCGCGATACCTGTATTCTCGCGCCGTGATATCTTTCCGCTTCAGTCTTCGCTGGTGTATCGGGCGCACGCGTGTCCATGGCTGGAAGCCTTTATAGAGCCAGACAAGTCGATTGAATTACAGTAACAGAGTTATCCGTCACTTGGTGCGACGCGGGCTAAGGGCTAAATACTACGTCTCAACGGGATATAAACTGATTTTGCAGCTTATTTTGTGGCGAAAGGGATCGCGTCTTGAGCAAGATCGATCCAAGTGGAAGAAACGCCCTTCTACACGTCCCACGACTATCTATTCAAAAGTTTCAGCCGACTAGCATGTTTTCTTTCTGATTTATTTGCTAGAATGTCGAACTAACTCAGAGTGGAAATAGCCCTGTTATTATATAGACTCTATTCGAACCAAATTTTAGTCAATGATCAATTAAACGAACCTTTGCTAGTTGGATATTTGAATTGAAACTTCCATTATATCGCAGCAAGTTTATATAAATTCTACTGTACTTCGATTCTTTTACGAACATTTCAACGTAGATCGTTCGATTCATCGCATGTACCTTCCCCTCCGATTTTCTTGATTTTAATGGGCCAGAATACGTGACTGTTTGACGAAATATTATTCCACGAACATCTGCGAATATCTCGGACGGATTATTCAATTCACTTCTTCCACCGATTTTCTTGATTTTAACGGCATAACTTTACGCAGACTCGCCATTTATTTGAGCCAGTCGAATGAATTGCCCCGTTAAATGAATTCTTGCTGATCGAGTCCACTTGGTTGAACTTAAACTTATTTGAAAATTCGCCTCGAAAGAATTAAATTCCAATTTCCTTCTTCCATGATAACTCCAACTATTATTTGGAGGATTTGATGCGAGGGTGGTGTACAGGCGTGATTATTCGGCGGTAAATGGGGATATTATTCAACGTGTGTTCGCTGTTGTAAACTATAGCGACGAATAACGAAGGCTGTAGGGCTAAAAGGGGGTGGGCGATTCAAATGATCGAGTGTCATTGCTGGTTGCAGTTAATTCGGGGCGTGTTAAACAAAAGGTTTAGCCGTTTTGACGACGGTCGTTTGCATTAAGTGGCTTTATCCTGGCCCGCGCACGCGCCTGCACCCTCAATCTGCATTTGACTTTGTAATTTCATTTATGTCGAATCGCGTATTCCGGCTGGCTACGGGCGACGCGCGCAAACATTTGCAGCCGGCGTTGCGTTTCGCATCTCCGAGGACCTTCTTTGATTAGCCCAACTTCCAATTGAAATTACCGTTACCGCACGTGAACCTCCAGGATAAGGATAATGTCCGGTTCAGCTCAGTGTGCAACAGTGATTTTTCTCGTACTTGCGGTTTGTTGAATTTTATTTATAAATTGTTGCACGATCAACTGGTAGAATTTCGCAGAATGAGATAAATAAATAAAGTAGTATTTCAGAAATAAGAAAAAAAATGATTCGAGAGGAAAAAGAAGGCGTTTGTGTATCTGATCACGTAATCGCCTATCTGTGCGCGAAATAACGCGCGAGTAGTGGAAATAATTGAGCTAATTAGACGTGAAACGATTGAAGGATGGGTAATTGGACGTTGTTTGTGTCGATATTATAACTTTCAAGAAAAACCCAGTGTAAAGCGAAAGATTTGCAAGAGAGGAAGGAATAAAATTAAAAAAAAGAAAAGGTGAAGTTAATTTATAGCTAAATAATTTCCCGGTGATCATTCAGTTTAATCTCCGCTTCACTTCACATTGGATTTCCTTGTGATTTAATTGTCCTGATGCAAATTATTTAAGTAACTTGTACAGAGAATAACAAAAATTACTTTGGTGTTTTACTGTATGGATTATTATTATCAGAATTGTATGAAAATATTTATAATATTTCATCATATTGCATCCTATGCGATTTTGCACTTTTTTAAATATCATATTACGTGTAGGACATGATTATACATTGATGAATATTATTTTGCTACAACAACATAATATTCACATTTTTTTCCAAATATTTGGTCAAATGAGAAATTTTGCCATCTGTACGACTTTTAATTAACTACTGCATCTACTATTCTTTTGCAAACAAGATGATTTCTCGATAAAAATTCTTTTGTTTCATTCGCGAGAGTTTCGATCAAGTTATCGATGATGCAATTTCGACGAAAATAAATAAAATAAAAGCAGATGATTGTTTTTACTTTATGCTGTTTGTTTTATTAACGATTTATTTAACACTGAATTAGTTAATTTCACGTACCGCGGAGTTTTCTACATTCGTTGCATTTGACAGAGAATCTTGACCATTTATGTAAGTCACGTTCCTTTTATGAATTGTTGAACGGTAAGTCTCAACTGCTCTACACCACACTTGACCAAGTTTCCGGCAACTATGCATTTATCGTCGTTTGCAACTAAACAAAAAAGAATAGAAAAGATTTAAAAAAAATAAATAATGGACAATAATGAGGAAAAATAGAAAGGTGTGACAGATGATATTTTATTCCGACGTTCTATTATGATCTGTACCAT
The DNA here is from genome assembly GCA_001276565.1 of Melipona quadrifasciata. Taxonomy (NCBI): domain Eukaryota; kingdom Metazoa; phylum Arthropoda; class Insecta; order Hymenoptera; family Apidae; genus Melipona; species Melipona quadrifasciata. Next base: position 4,003,083 of record KQ435859.1, read on the forward strand.
TTTCGACACATTGGTGCATATTTTGACGTATCATGTCCTTCTTATCAGCGTCAAGGAACGTCTTGACGTACTCGTCGATGTACTCGTCGATTTTCTCCATGTTGATAACATTGTCGTTCATCTAAAATACACGCAACACTTTCAACATTGTTAATAAATGTATCGGGTAGATGGAACGATATCGAAGTAGAACATCCTGGAGGAAGTAAAACAAAAAACTCCTTTTAATTCTCTGGAACGTAGTTCTTATTTTACACAATTTTTAAAATACGATTGTTCGCTCTGTTTAATTTTCGCGCGGTCACGACAAAACGGAACGATAAAAGTTTGATAAAAATAGAGCAAAGCAGCGAAGTAGTAGTAAAGATCGATATTATATAAATTAATATTATGCGTCGGTTATTGCTCCGATCGCATATTAACTTTCTGTTTATTGTTTGAGCATGTATTAGATTTCACTTGCTCCACAAATTCTCCAGGCGCGACTTTATTAAGTAGAATAAGACTGCACATACCAGACCCATCTTTTGCATCAAGCAAGCTTCTAGGCACGTGCGTTTCATGCTGTCGTTGATTAAACTTGGGAGATCAGCTAATAAAGTAACGTTTTAATTATTATTTGCTTCGTAATAGTATCATAATCGTTCGATTTAATAATGACATTTAATAATCGCCTTTATTAATTTTTTCTTCGTAAAATTTATATTTAGATATTCGTGCTTTTACTTTTAGCAAGCAAAGTATAAAGGACAGTCGGTTCGTTGATTTCTACTTATTGATAAAATCATGAGCCTTTATAAATGACGATTATCAAATATATTAAATACGTCGTCACGCATTTGTCAAACTTCAAAAATTCAAAACGAAGAAACAAGCACTTGCATTCGCCATTAATGAATATTTATACTTACTAGGACTAAGATCCAATTCCTGTAAGCAGGAGGATAACATCTGCGCGCTAACCTAATAATTATAAATTGAAAAATGCTAATTTCTTTAATGTAGTTAAAAAAAATGATGAACTCTATTTTATATCAGAATTTAGTTTCTCTATAAATCTTAGTAAACAACTATTTTATAGCGTTCCATAAATGTTTTATATTATTTTAATTTTCATATTATTATTTGCCGTGTTTTTGACTATAACTGTGTAAAAACTAATTTTCTTTATCCTTAAGATTTCTTTTCCGATTTAACATCACATCTAGTTTGCTTTATTATGCCTTTCACATCTGTGCTCTTGATTTATCGAAGAAGAAAAAAAGTATTAGTCACGAAAATTTGCAATCGATTAAAAAACATACTTCGCAGCAAACAAAATGTAACACGCAGAAAAGAGCGAAAACGGCCTTTGTGCTTGCGCTTTTCGGCATACTGGTGTCCAAAGTGTTCACGGAAATACGAACAGATACGAAAGAAACCTCGAAAAGCGAGCAGCTTCTCCGACTGGTTACTCATCGTTTCAAGCTGCTATTTATACTGAATCAGTGGACAATGAGATTAGTTCCGTTGATAACGGACTTACGTAATTTTATTTTTCGAAAATATCGTAATTTACACTTGAAACGTGCATCCTAGTTTTTCAGAACTATGTATCTACAGAATGACGAAAATAATTAATCATAGTAATTTTCCATAGAGATCTCATTGAGATTTGATAACGACGCATTTTTTACTGATTTTTAAGAATTTCTCTTGTAACATATGAACGAAAGCTGGTGCCTGTTTATTCTATTATGAATTTGTTCCTATCTCTTGCAACTTTGTTTCTCCGATTACAATTGATTATATAGATGTTTCTACTTCTGTAGATATTTCTTGTATCATACATTTTATTTTTTTCCTCGATTTATATTCTAATTGTTAAGATATTAAGGTATCGTTAGGATTGCAATGATTGATGCTGTTGGAAGAGTCAATAAGCTCTGGTCGATCATGTTTGCCATAGAGTTGCAATTGCTCAGACTCTTTTGAATAAATGTTTATCTGAAATAATTATTTCGACAAATTCATTTAATCCGTAAAGGTAAATCATGTTTCCTCGGGATCCTTCGATTAATTACATTGTCTGTCGCCATTTTGAATAGGAACGATAGCATAAGAATTTTTTTGTTTCGTCGTAAGAATTTCGTACGACAAGTTTTATAAAATTAGTTTTGTTAAGAGTGATTTTTTTCAAATCAGAATACCATTCTAATGCTGCTTGCTTTATTGACAAATTTGTACAATTAATTCAACTTGTTGATAAAATCGAGAACGTTTCCAACGCTTTTTAGACGAATTGAAAGAGCGTCAAGGTATAGATAATATTTTTCCTATTATTTTTCTGAGATCCATTCTATCTAGATGCTTCTTAGTGCAATCCATGAATAGGCGGGCAGCTACGCATTTGTCTTTGTTTTGAGCTAAAAATAAAAGAAGGAAAAAAAATATAAAAGAGAAAATAATTAGGAATGTAGTTCGTATAATATAATTCGCACCGTGATGGATACAGTGGTGTACATGTAGAAACATATTTTCTTTAATATCCTCATTATCGTCGAAAATTTTAGCGATGTAATAGTCGATCAGTGATATTTGGAACTCGTTGTCAACCATCTAAATTAAATACAACACGTGTCATTCATTTTGCTCTTAGCACTTAACTGTGTAATAATCATTCTAAATTTTAAGCTCCTCCTTCGATTAATGATTTTAACTACTCCTTCAACCAGCAATTATTTCAATTATTTTTAATCACTCTCTTCTTTAAAATTTCCACGAAGGATCGTTGTTAAGTTTTCAACTATTCTATATTCCATCTTCCGAATTGTTGATCAACAACTAAATTCTAAATTTTAACTATTCGTTCGTTTGAAATTTTGAACCAATCATTTTCTACCGTTTTAGAATACACACTAGAGGAGGTTTGTCTGGTCAGAAGCTTTCACGTCGCAATGTATCAACCGATTATTAATAATAATTTATACTGTGAGTAACGTACCGCATGCTTTTTCTCTAGGATACATGCTAGAAAGCATCCGTATAGCTCCTTTCCTTCGGTATTCTCATTGTTCATATAAGACAAGACCTTCTCTAACGATGCAATTATTTATCAATTTCGATCGTTATTTGTCTGGCGATGCTTTCGTGCATCTGGATAAAATTAATTTAGATATGTACGAATTGTCACTTACTCCAATCCATGCCCATATTATAGATACACATGATTATTCCAGACTCGTCGGCACGACTCGGCTGCGCACCACATTGCAAACGAAGAGAAATGAGTTCTTCGAAGTTAGAAAATGCAGTTTGTTCTGAATATTACTAAAGTTCACGAGTTTCTCGTATAAAGTTACAGATTCTTCTATTATATTGCTCCCATTTTTTTTTTTTTTTTTTTTTTTTTTTTTTTTTTTTTTTTGATTTATTCTACTCTACATCTAGAGTCACATCTCGCAGTTAATCACATATAATTAAATTGATTCAATTTTTGAGCAAAAAAAAAAAGAAGAAACAGTGATATCGTAGAAATCGGAAGCGAAAACTTTAGATAAAATCAAAGACATACCGCGCAAGCGAAGTATAATGTGCAGAGAAATATCAGGGCAACTCTCATGCTTTCGGTGTTCTCTTCGACGGAACGGAGAAAGATCGAACTCGACTTTGAAACGCAGCTTCCTTCCTCGACTAGCCGGACAGCGTTTCGTACTTCTATTTATGTCTAACGTGTCCACTGGAAATTAAAATCTAATTGTTGAAGATGACGCATTTATGTAATAAAAATCACATGATTGCAACCGAGTAAATTATTCATGATTGGATTCTTAAAATCGATATTATTAAACGAGTTGCTAAGACGCTGAGGATCCGACGAGTTTCACGTTTCTTTGAACTGTTGATGAGTTTGTTTTATCGACGATAATTATTATACTAATATATTGTAAAATGTGTATTATATACTAATATACTAATTATATATTATACTAATATACCAATTAGTGTAATATATAGTAATAATATAGATAATATATAGTAAAATGTGATTGGGGCGTTTAGATTACGTTATCAAATCATTCGATACACAGTTCCCTGGCCGGATAGAGTAATGATAATTCGATCATCCTTGCTCCTACTCACCGTCCTTTCGTAGAAATATTTACGGCTTAGGTTTCTTCAAACAATTGCTTCGACGAAATTGTCAAGTATGTTGCTTTTGCAGTTTTTGTTGTTAATTTTATTTATATCGATTCAACAGAGAAGATTGGTGGCAGAAATATCTGAATCACAGAAAAAGCAAAGGTCAAGTTTGACTCGTTACTTTAGAGCTAGACTTCGTTGCGCGAAATTAGTCGTCGGGTTCCTTCTCGTGAACGCATGGTTACTTGCCGAAGCTAACGCAATTAACAACTCCATCCGATCGGTCCAATCAATTTCGTCGAATTTGCGAGTCCCACGATACTCGTGGGACGTTTGCCAATTGTCTCGCGCGATCGTTACATCAACGAGCTTACATAAGGAACGGCGATGTTTGCTGCAACTGCAGCGATTTTGTTCGTACGCGATGCACATTTAGATAAAAATCCGTCATTGTCGAAGTAAGAGCATCTTATCTTGGAGAAAATGAGGGAAAACGGGACATTGTTTCTATTCGAGAAACGTGGCTGTGAATATCTCGGGGAAAAGTTCATCGTCGTGTGGCGATGCGTACGGTACGAGCACGATTCGCTTGTATTTGAGGCGGATTAGTTAGCGGCAAAGTATCGTTACGTTAGATAGATGATCGGGAAAGATCGCGAGGAGTGGGCTGTATATGTTTTATAAAAGTTAGAGTCACGTGGATCGGAATTATCGTCGCATGGAGTTGACCAACTAACTAATTCTTGGTGACTATTTCACGCAATAATGGTAGCAATGGCAGACTATGTAGCAGCGATAGCCGAGATGTGGCGATATGGCGGAAAGACCGACTATAGCCCGGATTGACGTATGACAACGCACGCACTCAGTGGGTTGTATTATATTTATGTTCTCGGCGATACGCACTGATGCGCTTACAACTTGTCACGCTGCTGTCTTGGATTTAACGTCGCACTCTTGAAACGTGTTGTCGCAATAACTGTGTTGAATGTAACGTCGCACTGTGTCATCCCCGCTGACGGCAGGCCTGTTTTATAAAAAAGTGACGGCAAGGGCGGGCCAATAACCGTTTAAACCGCCAGCCGAATAATTCCTCTAAAAACGGCGAAATTATGAAACATCGATAGGAAAATCGATGCCAACCGTTTTCTAGAGGACACCAAACACAACGGCCGGGGAAGACAACAATAAACCATCGCGTCCCAACAGCCGCGACAGAGCGTGGTAAAACGTTCAAACTTTTTTCCAGTATAAAAACCATCGTCCTTGTCTAAAAATAGAAACTAAATTATTTTATGGACAAGAAGCCCAACGTTCTTCGTACACGCATAACTCTAATGGGGAATTAGACGCCGTAACACATCGTTTCGAAGCTTCGTTTTATTTCATATTCATTACGTCGACGATACAATTCATTCTCAACACGATGATACAAGAGTTGATAAGTTGTTTCGCTCAGTGTGCGAAACCCTGGCTGACTAAGCTAGTAGACACTTGTAGAACTCGAGTCCCACGAAACATTCGTCAGTTATACCTCTCACTGGAACAGTAGAGAATTTATTTGAAAACAAAGGGATGTTAAAGGGAAATGAAGAAGTATCTGACGAGTGAGAAAATATTTGGAATGAAAGTGAAGAGACGTTTGAAATAAGAGAATTTTGATTACTCGAGGGACAAACATATTTAAAAGGTCAAGGAATATTTGGAATTTTTTCTAGTCGCTGATTTCTTTTTTTACTATAATACATCGAAGAGGGAAAGAATGTTAGAACGTATACCTCTAGTAATACATTCCCTTGCCATTCTTTTGTAGTAAATCTCCCTCTCTAGCGACATGTTCGTGCTTTTGATCCAATCTTCTACCTTGTCTAGCTGGATTTTTGAGTTAGACACCTGAAAAACACGAGCAGAAAACAAAATTAGGAACAACAAGAGAAAGAAATATTAAGTAATAGTGATTAAGTTTACTCGGATATTTAAACAAGAATATTAAAAGCAATTTAGTACTAAAACGTTACTAAAAATGTATAGTTTGTTATTCCTTTGGTCGAGAAGTTATAAACTCTTTGATGGAATTATTCTAATCGATTACAACTCGTTTACAAATCTATCGTCTTCCCCTAAAATTCGCTTAAAATTTATTTTTCAAATATTAATTTAATCTTGTTATATATACGAATTATTAATTTAACAAATATTTTTAGTTCTACTTGATTTTAATAAAATAATTTCACTCACCCTTCCTTCTTTCTTATCAAAACGATTGAAAAGGCAAGCGGCTCCTCTAATCTTGTCTATGTCTTTATTATTAATTAACGTACTGTATGGTTTGTCTAGCATTTGGATTACATTTAAAAAAGCATCTAAAAGCAGACAGAAACTCTCTGTATTAAGTCTTTGAACTCGTTTTCTTTTCAACGTTGTTGCGCGTCCATTGGTATTTATTTTAAGGAAAATCGGATAAATCGTCCATCGTGTTTTTTTTTTAATTTGTCATTACCGTATAATTTATTTTTTATAACTTTTTAAAGCGTGACAACGTTTACAAGAATTTTCAAATCGTTGTAGCAAATTTGTATTGTGTGACGTACGAGTTCAAACGGTTAAATCTCATTGGTTTTTCTTTAGTAAGGGACAAAGTTATTTAGTAAATAACTTTTCTTACCGCTTGTCATGTTCGTATCGCGCAAGCACATTTTGGTTGTTTCATCATTGTCGTTGAGATACGCGGCTACATGTACTATTGCCAATTGTACGTCGGTTAATTGAGCAGATGCCTGGAATTAAACGAGAGAGCAATTCGTTGAAATATTTGAACATTTCGACATACACTTGTAATTCTTAGTTGTAGAAATTTTGGCATTTGAATTATAGAATGCGTTGAATTGAAAATTTCATTAGACCACGGCATAATTGATCTAAATTAAATTCTTCCCTCGTGGATCTCTTATTCGATTATTTTACAAATTTTACAATTCAATTCAATTACAACAATGAAAGAATGTTGCTTCTCTATAAATAAAGAAAATTGACATCGAGCTATGTCATTCTTTGCAATTTCGTTCTGTAGAGTGTCATTTGATTCAACGCGTAATTTCATGCAAAATTATGATATTCCTGATCTTCTTATCTGTTTCTTCTCTACTTTTACGAGTACTCACCAACGCCACAAAGACGGGCAATGTCAGCAGCAAATGTTTCATGGCTTCGAGTCTGATCTGTCGACGAAACTTAAAACACGTAGATTGAATGAATCTTTTCGAGAGAAGCTACGAATTTATTGGTATCAATCGTTGGTTCCCCTTCATTTATATCGATCCGAATCGCTACTGGAGATTAAAGGTCGCGTTATGTGCTGACGTTTATGTGAGATAAGGCTATGTAAGAATAAATAATTATTGAGGATATTATTGGAAATCCATTGACGTTTGTTTTCCCTGAAACTTCATTCATACTGGTATCTGTCGCCGTTGTTTATTTTTACATTGTCAGTTC
>KQ435859.1:4011012-4028810 GCA_001276565.1 Melipona quadrifasciata
CAGTTCAGTTTCCCTCGAATCGTCGACATTTTTCTTGTAAGCAGGAGGATAACATCTGCGCGCTAACCTAATAATTATAAATTGAAAAATGCTAATTTCTTTAATGTAGTTAAAAAAAAATGATGAATTCTATTTTACATCAGAATTTAGTTTCTCTATAAATCTTAGTAAACAATTATTTTATAGCGTTCCATAAATGTTTTATATTATTTTAATTTTCATATTGTTATTTGTCGCATTTTTTACAATAACTGTGTAAAAACTAATTTTCTTTATCCTTAGGATTTCTTTTCCGATTTAACATCACATCTAGTTTGCTTTATTATGCTTTTCACATCTGTGATCTTGATTTATCGAAGAAGAAAAAATGTATTTAATAACGAAAATTTGCAATCGATTAAAAAACATACTTCTCAAGACACAACACGCAGAAAAGAGCGAAAACGGCATTTGTGCTTGTGTTTTTTGGCATACTGGTTTTGGTGTCCAAAGTGTCAATCAGTGGACAATGAGATTAGTTCCGTTGATAACGGACTTACGTAATTTTATTTTTCGAAAATATCGTAATTCACACTTGAGACGTGCATCCTAGTTTTTCAATTTTTTACTGATTTTTAAGAATTTCTCTTGTAACATACGAACGAAAGCTGGTGCCTGTTTATTCTATTATAAATTTCTTCCTATCTCTTGCAACTTTGTTTCTCCGATTACAATTGATTATATAGATGTTTCTACTTCTGTAGATATTTCTTGTATCATACATTTTATTTTTTTCCTCGATTTATATTCTAATTGTTAAGATATTAAGGTATCGTTAGGATTGCAATGATTGATGCTGTTGGAAGAGTCAATAAGCTCTGGTCGATCATGTTTGCCATAGAGTTGCAATTGCTCAGACTCTTTTGAATAAATGTTTATCTGAAGTAATTATTTCGACAACTTCATTTAATCCGTAAAGGCAAATCATGTTTCCTCGGGATCCTTCGATTAATTACATTGTCTGTCGCCATTTTGAATAGGAACGATAGCATAAGAATTTTTTTGTTTCGTCGTAAGAATTTCGTACGACAAGTTTTATAAAATTAGTTTTGTTAAGAGTGATTTTTTTCAAATCAGAATACCATTCTAATGCTGCTTGCTTTATTGACAAATTTGTACAATTAATCTAACGTGCTGGTAAAATTGAGAAAGGTTTCAATGCTTTTTACACGAATTGCAAGTGCCTCAACGAATAGAGAGTATAGAAATACCATTCTGAGATTCAACTGATCCTTGGTGCAGTCCACGAATTGGCTGGCAGCTACGCATTTGTCATCGTTCTCAGCTAAAAATAAAAGAAGGAAAACAAGTATAGAAGAGAAAATAATTAGGAATGTAGGTCGTATAATATAATTCGCACCTTGATGGATACAGTGGTGTACATGTAGGAACATATTTTCTTTAGTATCCTCATTATCGTCGAAAACTTTAGCGATGTAATCGTCGATCACTGATGTTTGGAATTTGTTGTCAACCATCTACAGTAAATACAACACGTGTCATTCATTTTACTCTTAGCACTTAACTGTGTAATAAAAATTCTAAATTTTCAGCTCCTCTGAAGCTTCGATTAATAATTTTAACTACTCCTTCAACCAACAATTATTTCAATTATTTTTAATCACTCTCTTCTTTAAAATTTCCACGAAAGATCGTTGTAAAGTTTTCAACTATTCTATATTCCGTCTTCCGAATTGTTGATCAACAACTAAATTCTAAATTTTAACGATTCGTTCGTTTGAAATTTTGAACCAATCATTTTCTACCGTTTTAGAATACACACTAGAGGAGGTTTGTCTGGTCAGAAGCTTTCACGTCGCAATGTATCAACCGATTATTAAGAATAATTTATTGGTCGAAGAAAGATTGTTTGAGAAGGCAGATACTGTGAGTAACGTACCATATTCTTTTTCTCTAGGATACATGCTAGAAAGCATCCATCTTGCCCATTTTCTCGGGTAGTCTCGTTATTCAGAAGAGACATGGCCTTGTCTAACGATGCAATTATTTATCAATTTCGATCGTTATTTGTCTGGCGATGCTTTCACGCATCTGGATAAAATAAATTTAAACTTGTACGAATTCTCACTCACCAAGTTCCTTGCCCTTATCCGGGATACACGTGATTATTCCAGACTCATCGGCACGACTCGGCTGTGCACCACATTGCAAACGAAGAGAAATGAGTTTTTCGAAGTTTATTCTGAATGTTACTAAAGTTCACGAGTTTCACACGAGTTTCGCGTATAAAGTTACAGATTCTTCTATTGGTTCTATTTTTCTTTCTTTTTTAAAGATTTACTCTACTCTACAAAGTCACATATCGCAGTCATTCACTTATAACGCGATTGATTCGATTTTTCAACAAAAAACATAACAAAACAAAAAAAGAAAAAAAAAACAAAAGGAGAAAAAGTGAAAAGACAGTGGAGATATTCAGTCACCGAAACTTCAGGTAAAATCAAAGACGTACCGTGCAAGCGAAGTAAAATATGCAGAGAAGTATCACGGCGATTCTCATGCTTTCGGTGCTCTCTTCGACGGAACGGAGAAAGATTGAACTCGACTTTGGAACGCAGCTTCCTTCCTCGACTAGCCGGACAGCGTCTTGTACCTCCATTTATATCTGCCGTGTCCCACTGGAAAATAAAATCTAATTGTTGGAGATGACGCATTTACGTAATAAAAATCAAATGATTACACCCGAGTAAATTATTCATGATTGGATTGTTGAAATCGATATTATTAAACGAGTTGCTAAGACGCTGAGGATCCGACGAGTTTCACGTTTCTTTGAAAAGTTGACGAGTTTGTTTTATCGACGATAATTATTATACTAATATATAGTGAAATGTGTAGTTTAGTATAATGTAAGAAACAGACGAACCATTGTCCTTGTCTAAAAATAGAATACTAAATTATTTTATGTGGACACAAAGCCCAACGTTCTTCGTACACGCATAATTCTAATGGGGAATTAGACGCTATAACACATCGTTTCGAAGCTTCGTTTTATTTCAAATTCATTACGTCGATGACACAATTCGTTCTTACACGATGGTACAAGAGTTGATAAGTAGTTTCGCTCAGTGTGCGAAACCCTGGCTGACTAAGCTAGTAGACACTTGTAGAACTCGATTCCCACGAAACATTCGTCAGTCATACCTTTCACTGGAACAGTAGAGAATTTATTTGAAAACAAAGGGATGTTAAAGGGAAATGAAGAAGTATCTGACGAGTGAGATAATATTTGGAAGGAAGTATTATCCCTCGAATCGTCGACATTTTTACGCTTCTTTGAGTAACACGTTTTGATTCCAAACACGTTTGAATGATGCTGAGGAATGGAGATGAGTGAATTTTATTCTGAAACGATCGTTCGTTAATAACGCCGAATCGCGGTAATTTCTATCTGCAGTTGCCTTAGAAACTTTTCTACTTTTCGATTGATGTAACGAGTAATAACGTCTGTTCGATCACGTTTGTAAAATAATAATTCCTTTGTTGCGTTTACCTTACTTTGTTGACGTTTAAAATAAAAGCAACGTGCCGAAGCAATGTTTCGTCGATTTTTCTTCACTGTTAGATAATTGTTAGATAATGTAGCATTGCGATAGTTTGCAAGCAGTAACTTTTTATTATTTATTTAATATCGAGTGATAACAAAAGTTAATTTAATTTAATTGATATCTAAGACGTAAATTTTGTTTTATTATTGCGATTCCCTTTCAAACGTTATCTTATTATTTATTGTTACATATACTTAATTATAAAGTGTTATCAGTTCTAAAAGAAATGAAACGTAAATATATTTACGTTCTCTGAAAGTAATTTCTTTTCGAGGATTATTTAGCTATTTGTGTAAATAGTTAAGTGACTCCCTATTTTGTCCTCATCATACGATACTCTCTGTCGCATCACTGTATTTGTTTTACGAAGCAAGATGCAAAGACGTATCCACGCTTGCACTGATCGTCCTGTTCTGTCGCTGGAACAAATAAAAATATGAAAATATCTTATTTATAAGTATTTGAAAATATGAATCCTCTCGCTTATTAATGATCTAATAACCAATAATGTTAATATGGATTTTATACGGATTTTCACGCGTTCGCAGGAAATTTAAAATTGCAAATGTGCATTCCAAGCACTTTTGGATAAAATATCGAAGGTATGGTAAAGTATGTAATTGTAACAATGTATTGAGACGAGTTATTTACAAATAATTGCAGGAGATATCTTAAATGCTCGCTGATTAAAACTGTTAGAGAGATGCGTAAACTGGAAACAAAATTTCTGACGAGGAACTTCCAAAAATGCTACGTTTTCGACAATATTTCAACACTTTGCAACGTCTCCATTCTCGGTTCTCTGTTTCATCTTGATAATAATGCAGAATGCGTCCATCACTGTGAACTTTCCAAACAACCCAGTATAACAGACTTTCCAGTTTCAGTTTTCAGATTTATCTCAAATTTTATAATCGTGTCTCGTTCCAGTCTTAATGAAATTTCACAAATTTTGCCTGAGACGTATCCGCGTTACTTTTTCTAGCACGACATGTACTGTCGTTATACTCACCCAACTCGAAGCACTTGTTTAATCTTTGTTTCGTAGCATCATCCACGTGGAAATCGTTGCGATCCGCTGTTTCTATTAAACTGCCCAGCAGAATGTCATTGTTTTCCATCTGCAAAGGTCACAGTGAATAAAATTTTTTTTCTCTTTTTTTTTTTTTGAAAATCAACGAATAAAAAATCGAAGAATGAAAAGACAACGAGTGCTTACAAGGTCAGCTTTGTCCAGAATGCACACAATGAAGCAACCGAGGTTCAACTGAAACTCGTCGAGGCTTTCCTCCGATACGTTCCCATTGCGAAAAGCAGTGTCCAACTTCATCATGTCCTCTGTAATCGTTTCAGAATAGAAATGAATGAAAGGGACACAAACTACGAAGGAAAAGAAGAAAAGAAGAGCATTTTCCTAGTGAATTTGCATTGTCCAAATTATCTATGCAGCTGTTATTATTTTAGATTTACGTACTGTCGGTTAAGTTGCTCTGGTGTACACATTGTCGTATATCCTTCATATTAATGTCTACCATTCTTGCGAATTCCATTACAGTGCTTGCGCGAACAGCCTGTAACAAATTAATATTTCATTCTTAGCAGTCGATTATTCTTTTAACAGTCGGTCGACTGTAGAAAAGCGTTGTGACGATTACAAATTATTTTCTTCACTTTAAAGTTGCATGGTGGAACGTTTGTAACGTTGACGACACTCGATATTTGTGTAATATTTTCTTTTATCGTTGCCTTCTTTTCTTTTCTTTGCATAATTTAAACAAATCTTTTCTTTCGTCACTCTCAGCGCAGAAAGCTGTGATATTTGGAAAATTCCGAATTCCCAAAAGTTTGCAATTGTAAAAATTTTCAATTGGGGTCTTATGATTTATTCAGAAGTATAAATATACATATATATGTATATGTAGGAAAGAAAGTAATACATTTAATCGACTTACGCTAGCAGAAATCATGCAAATAAAGATCACGAGATACCACTTCATTCTTCGAAGTCGAAGCTGTTGCAAAGTCAACGAGAAATTCGGTGGCAGTCTCTCTGAAAGGACGAGCAAACTGTGCGTTAAGCGATTGCGAGGTACTTACGCTTATACTTGCCGTCGACCATGAAAACGGCACCTCGGTTGACAAACATATCAGATTTTAATCAAAATTGTTTGACGCGTGCGTATTAAAAGTGAATCAGTCAGCGAAAATGAAACAACAACGTGACATACGACGATCGCCGGGTACGACTTCAACAGGATGTAGATAAGAGAACATTTTCTTTATTAGACGACAAAGAGAAGAATAAGAGAGAGAGAGAGAGAGAGAGAGAGAGAGAGAGAGAGAGAGAAAAGAGAACAGACACGTAGGAAAAGATAATTTTTGAATAATATCTTCAAGGTAAATATTTTAATTTCGAAGAGAAGAGTGTCGTTGGGTTACCCTGCAATGTTTAAAAATTTATCGTCACTTATCCTTTGTTTGAAAGGAGTCAAACTCTGAATTTATTCTTTGACGATTCTTTCAATTGTTTTAAAGTTCCTTTTCTGCATTAAAAATTGCAACGATCACCAGTCTTAGATTGATTGAAAATACGACATTAAAAATCGAGACGACTGAGATATAAACACCATAGTTCGGTAATTAACGAAACTATCATTTACGATGATTATTCAAAAGACACTGAAACGCTGATATTCGCACTACGAAACTTTTTAAACTTTTTTTACGATCGTTGCAATTTTTAGTTTTGATGAATAGACTCGAACACTCGACGAGCGTCGATATTTCCTGGAATCATGATAGCTGGACCTGTCCCTGTGCAGTTTCATTAATAAGAAAGAAATTAAGCGGAGCCAGCGATTCGCCAGAGACCGCGGCAATCCGCTTATGAATAAACAGCGTAGCGTTAACGCGTTGTGAATAATTAACCTGCACTCGGGGCACGAACGCTTTGTGCATTTCAAACGTGGAGCAAGCCGATGCTTTACGGCCACCCGGTAGACGCACGCGAGCCTGTGCCCGTATGCATGATTCACGTTGAGAACTGATGCAAAGTGATCGTGCATGGAAATTCTCCATCTCGAAGGCGACGGGAGACGAATATATTTGTTTCTTATCTGCTTCCTTTCTTTCCTCTTTCTTTCTCTTTTGGTTTTTTTAGGCACTGTATCAAAAAAAATTGAAAAAGCGCAGATATATGATAAGTGCTTGTGATTTACGTGGGGATTGTGTCAATTTTGTTCTTTGCTTTCCTCTTCTCTTCTTCTTTTTTCTTTTTTTTTTTCTTTTTTCATCAGGCAATGTTACAGTTTCACGTACACTTTATTTCAACTGAATAAACATGTACAATATTTGTGTAAGTAACGAATGGTGCACAAAAGTATTTGCGGTTAGATAGATTTTCTCTTTATTAGTTGACAGTCGGACTTTATAGCAAGATGATAAATATTATATATATCATATGATAAATATGTAGACGATAATACGCGTAGAATGACGCGTAAAATCTTTCGGCTAGATAGGTCCTTTCTCATCTTACATTTCAAAGAATTTGAAAATTGGCTTGCGAAAATATTTGGAATGCATACAATCGCGCTTCTTCCTTTTTAAACGTTGCGTTTCAAGAAAACAGCAGCACGAACAACAAAGTTCGAAAAGGAAGAAAATTTTCAAATTATTCCTCTCCGTCACCTTACGAAGTCGTCTTATCAAACCGAACGATTTTAAATATCAAAAACTCTCTTTCACACTCTTTTTTCACAATCCACAAGAATTGTCTATTCTTCGATTCACAGCAGGTTGCGCAGTCAAAGACGTGCAGGCACCGGCGTTAACGTAAGCGGCTCACGTTGTGAGGCGGTATAATGTAGCCCGTAATGGTCCGAAGTTGTCTGGCATACAGGATAGAATAAAGTTACGGCGACCTTACGCGACAGCGAAGACACGACGCGGGGACACTTTTGCAAATGGTCGGCTTTGCGAACGGTTACACGCGCCGGATACCTCTCCAAAGTTGGATCGCGGAACTTTAGATCGGGGATACGTATACCTCGAATCGCGATCTTTCTCGTCCTCTGTCGGATAGAGATCACCGACAGTCGATGAAACGAACCGATCATTGATCATTCAGATAGAAAAGAGAGGAAACTCAGAAAAAATTGAACGATTCAAGTTTTTGAATGTTCTAATGTTTAATTAATTCTAATGTTTAACATATTGAAAAAATGAACGAAAGGTGAGCATCGATGCATTCTCAATTTGTTTCATGTCCCTCGTTCGGTAACTTTAGACGTTTTAATTTTAATGAACGTGCAATTTCTTCGTGTTCTGTACGATGAAAAATGTAGAAAACCGTGCAGAGAAGCATGTTTCGCAGAGTTTTCTTTCTTTTAATAATTGCACGTGCGATAAATTTTCAAATTCAGGATAGACGAGCCAACGTTGCGGTCCCTTGTTTTAATTTTTTCCCGTCAACTCGCCTTTAACGGCATTGTTTAATCAGATTTTCTTTACTATTCAGAAACTGTACATCATTTTGAAAGTATTGAATAAATCTGCCTCACTCGGAGTAAAATTGCATGCAACGACTTATTATTAAAAGACGAAATAATCTTATTCTCTGCAAGGACCAACATTATACTAATCTATACTCGAATAAGTTGAAGAGATAAAATCATGGAAGAGAAGTCTGATGTAAAAATTTGCCTTCAGGTACGCGTGGAAAAAGAA
Source organism: Melipona quadrifasciata (assembly GCA_001276565.1). NCBI lineage: Eukaryota > Metazoa > Arthropoda > Insecta > Hymenoptera > Apidae > Melipona > Melipona quadrifasciata. The sequence goes on from KQ435859.1 coordinate 4,019,349, forward strand.
GTACGTCGAATCAAATCCGATCCAGTTATCGCGCAGGGTATCACGTGAGTATAAAACTACCCGCTACTAAAGAATTAATCAGTACATTAACAAGTTGAGTGTCACGCAAAATTTATTTAACATTCTGCCTGTGCGGAACAAAATGTTTAATTCTTAAGAAATTAAATTAAGAACGAAATCTATTTATCAATTATTAACATTTGAAGCAAAGAAAACGTAAACGTCGGTAATTAGTGATGATCGCCGTTGGCAGTCAACGTGTTAAATCTTGTATCGTGTGCTTTCTTTTTTTGTTTGAAACAACTATTTGGGGGAAATGGAACAACAATTTGATCCCGCGGGGGTCTTACGAAAGTAAAATGCAGAGCCTGAAATAACACTAGCCATAAAAATTGTAAGTTCGTTAGGGCGGTGTTTCGATCATCGTAACAGTTTTTTGTCATGGAACGATTGTTTATTATTCAACTGCATCACTAGTAATAAAGAGAATTAACACGCGTGCATCGATGGCTCGGCGAATACTTATGAAGTTAACAACGTAAGCGTGCACGAGCCGTATCTGTTACATCATTTCGTCAAAGTGTGATATCACGGGATTATAATGATTACAACATCAGAGCGGTCTTCGACGAACGGTTTTCGGTCGTCTGCCTTGTTAGGTGAACATCTTCTGTATGTAACAGTCTGTATATTTGGTACCGATGTTGCACTCGTCCGTTTCTCCTTTGACTGCAACAAAGAAAATAGCTTTCGTTCAGAGTATTTTTTTTCTTTCTTTCGTATTTTAGGATGATTTTTCAATCGCAGTGAATCCAGAATTGAAGCTATTCTAATTACGAGATTAATTTGTTTACGAGTCTCGAGAAACAGAATGTTAATTTTGACATCGTTACTATTGTTAATCGCAGAGCTTCGTTTCTGAATAATCACAAAAGATTAATTTAGAAAACGCAAGTTGGAGATTAAAAAGGAAACTCGCGTACTCGAACCTTTTTCTATTTTTCAAAGTATTGTACAATTTTGAGAAAATGGCCATCCACTGCAAAGCACAGTGAATAATGTGAACGGTTCTACAAAAATCGAAATATGAAGGGACGAGATAGGCGTGCTTCACTAATCACGAGGAAATTAATCTTCTCCAAATAATAAAATTTTTATACGTATCGCTTTTTCTAAAGAAGCAGGCAGGAATAATCTGCTTTCTCCTCAACGAAGAAATAGTTTGCAACGAGGCTGCCACTATTAGTTTCTCAATTTCCAACAGATAACTGGAAGAATTGCGATAAAAATTAATACTTACGGCTTTCACCGCATTCATTCGCGATTGTTTTCACAAATTTAATATCCTCGTCGTTGCCAGCGTGGACCACTTCGATCATCTTGTACATCGGTTCCACGTTGAAGGTGTTGCCGTCTTGCAACTAGAATTTTAGAAAAGAAAAAAAAAAAAAAAAGAGAAATTGGAAATTAAATTCTTCGAACGATTAAGGAAATGTCTGATTGATTGTTCGAATAGGAGTACACGTACCGCGTTCATTCGTTTCATCACGCACGCTTTCATGCAACCCATTTGTTTCAAGTCAGCTGCCGCTGCGGCTTGTTGTATGTTCGTGGCAGTTTCTGAAATGTTTGACAGTTATCAATTATTCGTTGCACAATTTTTGAAATCGTCAAATTTAAATTTCGTCGATTTTTTGTCCAATAAAGAAACCTCTTTGAACTTGTCGAGTATTTTTAGAACGTATATTTTGTTGAATTTCGCGTTAGAATTGTAACCACGAGAAAGTAATAAAATATTACAGCAGCATTAGTGCATTATGTATTGAAATTTTTGAAAATTATTTAGAACGATGTTAAGATTAAAACTTCCCACGACTATGACGTAGAAAATGGAGGTTGCAGAATTTAAAGAAAAGTTTCCAGTGGAACGAAGAAATAACAGAGTGACGTGATAAGAGAACAGAAAATATGATGAAGCAACGACGAACCGCAAAATTTCTACGAAAAATTACGGTTTGGTCATTTTGACTATTCTAAAAAAGTTGCATGTTTTCACCTTGAGCGATGTTGAACTGATCAGCGCATGGTTTGATATCCGGCATCAAGTACTCCATGTATTTTCCGATTACAGCGTCCTGGTCCATACCACGTACGACAGTCTGCAAATGAATTCGTCACTTTGCGAACTAAGATTCTTTGAAAAGAGGAAGGTTTAAGACGATAGTTTCAACGTTTCAGCTATATTTGTTTGAAGGGAAAGAATCGAAACGTTTATCGAAAAATTTTTTTCAAATTTCTAAGAAAAGTCGCAGTACTTGGAAATGCGAACTTCAACTGGTGGTTATCTGATATCGCCTGGCCTCTAATTCGCAAATTCTGGGTTTAATGCGAGAAAGAAAGAAACTAATGCTGTAAAAAAAAAAAAAAACGGCGAAGCGTCTAAAAGAGATATTTACCGCGGCGGCCAAAAGGCAGGCAACAGCGAGAATTGTCTTCATCTTTGAATCAATCAATTTCCACAAAGAGGATCGATCGGTGATTTCGCGCGATTCCCTGGCGATATCGCTATGTGCGGCACTATGCCCGAGAGAACGATATTTATATGAAAAAGACGGACAGGGACAATAGCTGGTGTTAAGGTATGACAGCCAGCCATGCCGGCAGGAAACGAGATAATTGGCCCGGTTTATACGTCGAGATTTACGTAAGGTTGGTACGGCCGAAATAATCACCGTTTGGATGCGTCAAATTTGTCGCGGGCAAACGACTAGTTTGCTGTGCGTTCGTTGATCATGGAAGAAGGACTCGTTCAACGTAAATTACCCGGCCGAACTATCCTGTAATAAACGCGTCGCCCGTGTAGTACTGTAATCTTCGCAAGGAGATTAGAAATGACAGTGCAGTCGAGCATTCGCTAATTTATTTATTCTCTTCTTCCTCCTCCGGTACGCAACGCTTTTCTGAGAATCGAGCAGCTCGGGAGGAGGTGCTAGCGATTTCTCTGATTGTAGGATGTCGAGGAAAAAAAGGAGAAGGGACGAAGAGATGATTGGGTGATTTCGCGGAACTCGTGGGAGCTCGTTGTTTTCGGGGATCGAGGGAGATTGTGGATGTAAAGTCTCCTGCGTGTAAAGTCTTCGGAGGTGAAAGTAAACTATTATAACTTGGAAATTGGGAGATTTGATGAAATAGAGAATGATAGGAATGTGTCTTTTTGGACGCGAACGGATCGAACGTTTAGAGCTGGAAATTGAAAGCAAGATTCGATCAAGAAGGAGGTACGAACTTCGACTAAACGATTGTAATTCGAAATTGGAAGTTGGCGAAAAGGAAGACTGAACTCGGAAAGGGCACGAAGATTTTTGGAAAGGTAGAAGACATGACGAGTTTCACGTGAAATTAAACAATTGCAATTGTAATATTGAAGAGAGAGAAATTTGATCGGTTCTAGGAAAGAGAGACGTTGAAATTTCTGAGAAACTTTTGAGATTGAAAAGCGACTGATCAGCAACGTCACGTTTATTGGTTATCGAACATGTATATATATATATATTGGTTGTTAATTTCACGATACAGATCTCTACACTACTAGTACTAGACTAACAACATAATTACAAATAATTCAATTGCAGAAAAACGCAGAGCAGACATTTTCTATGCAACCGCAGAAGTCTTCTCCAAGTAACACTCGGTAATACTGTATGACCTTTTGCACTCGTCCGCTATATCTTTGACTAAAACGAACAGAACGGTGCGTTAACTCGGAGTTATATTTTAAATAAATAGATGCGTGCGATTTACCTTTCTCGTTGCAATCATCTACATGCTTCAACCCGGCCTTCATCACTTCAGGTTCGTCCTTGTGCATGAGTCTGATGAAATCCTTCATCGCCTTTAGATTAAACTTCGAGTCCCTCAACTTGAACGAAAAAATCGGGATTATACCATAATTTCTCACCGACTCTTTTGTTACATTAATTTTTGGCCTGATTGTTATGTTCTTGTTGGTCGATTCAAGGATAACTAAAAGTATTTCTTAGCGATAATGAGTTATTCTTGGACATCGACGCGACTTGAATTGTGACCTTGTACTTAATTAACAATATTCTAAATCGAATTATTCTAAATTTGAGAGGAAGAGATGCAATTTCAAATAAAAAAATCAAAATTTGCTTTAATTACTTGCTTCAATACTTGAAAATATTATAGAATGTCACGAATAAAATATTTTTATTTCTCGAAAGAAGTCGTTATTTTTCGAAATTTCAACAGAGAGTCAAAAGTTTCACGAGGGGACATCGAAATTGTGAAAAGTTTTCGAATTTCTCTTCAATTCACTCACCATTCCCATTTGCTTAAATACGCATGCTTTTAGACACGAAGCATTCTCCACTCCGGTTTCCAAATCCTTGTCAAATATCGCTCTTGCAGTGTCTAAAATCGCATTTCTTTAGTTACTCGTCGAAAAGATGCAAAAGTAATTGCAACACTAACCTTCGGTGAAGCCATTTTCTTTCCCACATTCCAATATAGCATCGTTTCCCACTTCTATGTATATATCGACGATATTTGCTCGACTAGCTATCTGAATAATTAATGAATAATTGATAATAGCAGGCCAATGATTTGAGAAAACTTGTCCGTTTAAATCATAAATTAGGAAATTCCTACAGTTTAGCAAATTATCTACTTAACACGTCGAATGCCACGCCAGTTTGACAGGGATTGCACCTGGCGCCACGATGAATTTTCTATTATACGATAGATATAACGTTGAAGTATCATCTGCAACGGATAAGCTACACTCGATAACGATGTTTGACGTGGTAATTGCGCCGGGGGTCACCGGAGGCCTTCTAAAAATAAGTGATCAGAAATGCAATCGAAAATTATCACGACTCACTGATTTCTAGAAGTCGCACACCAGCGCGCATATTGCGAAGACTGTGGTGGTTCACCATTTGTTGTTTGAAATGCTTCAATACCACACATCGTGATATGCGCGGACGATAAATGTATATTTCATGTGTGAATAAAACTTTTTTTTAGACGTTTTATACTGCATCCATTTCTTCACACTATTGCATTGACGATGGTAATAATAAAAATTTATAAGTATTGACATTTGCATAAATTATATATTATATGTTTCTATGAATCAGGGCGCGCCGGTCACCGGTGGCCCCCGTGGCATTCAACGTGTTAAAAACAGGATAAAATTCTGAATTATTCTAAATTGAAGAAGAGAAGAGAAACAAAATTGTCAATCGAGATACTCGAAGTTGAAGGGAAAAGGGAAAAGGGAAAATTTCAAGTAGAACTGTTCCGGGAAAAGAAGAGGAAAGAAATCAAGTTCCAAGTGGAAAAATAATAGGAATTAAAAAAATATCCCGAAAGAATGAAATGAAATGAGGTTTCAAACTGAAAAATTCTGAATTTCACCCGCAGAAGGAACAATTGCTGATACTTTACTTACGACAGTTAGCAAAAGGCAGAAGACAGCCAGAATAGTCTTCATTTTGAAATTTAATTCTTCGGCGAACAGCGAGCACGTGTCGAAGATTACTTCCAGAACTGAGCGTTTCTTAGCGAACGGCGACGATTTTTATATTGCAAACAGGATTGTAAAAAACAAATCTTTTATATATCATTAACAGATAAAAAAAGTCTATTGAAACCTGTAGTTTCGAGTCATCTACATTTCGCACGATCATGAGACATTTTACATGGTAATTATATACAAACGACGTAATAATTATTACCTTCGGTTACTTATTTTTCCAATCAACATTCTTTAGCCACGACTCGACTCGTGTATACAACGTCGGCCAAAAGTTTGAACTACTGTATTTGTACGGCGTTATAGAAACTTTTATTCATTTATTTCACTTTCGTTTCCAAACAAGAAATTAATTAAAATTCAAATTTCAATTTCACAATATTCAAATTTCAGTTTCACCATTAATTTTTGCCACACTTGTTAGTACACTAATAAATTTTACTACAGTTTACTACATTATTGTACTGTTGTTCTTGCGTAGAATATCTTCGCATACTGTGAGTAGGAAATGGACACGTTTTAGGCCAGAATTATCAGCAAGCATCAAGTACAAATGCAGTAAGTGTACCTAAACTTTTAGTCGGTAGTGTACTTTGATAAAAACAAAAGGAGTAGCGAGATACTCGAGTAGTAAAATTAAATTATATTATATATTTCTTGTTAATGGAATTAATTATAGCGTACCGTGTTCCACATATTCCCTGTTAGCGAGATCGAAAATAATATTACGTTACGGGGGTTGTATACTAAAGATGAAGGGAGAAAATGAAAAGAAACGAAACAGCTGAAAATATGTAATATGGTTGTAACATGGTTGGATACGACCATCTGTGAACCAAATAATCATTTTTGTATCAAGATTGTTGAACGTTATACAAACGTAAATATGTAACATTGCAAGTGTCTCGTTTCGTTCTTACCTAATTTTTGATTAATCAATTTCTTGGATATTCGGGGTCAATGCGTTTAAAGAAATAAAAAGAAAAAGAAAATGAGGTAGAATTAACTCTGCTCTGCTGTTTCAAGGTGAAATGTTTATTCAGTTACTTTTGTACTTCATCTTATAACTATGCCAAATTTTGCTATTCTTCGTTTAGTAATTCCAGTGTGTTTCTATCGAGAAGAAATCGAAAGCCAGCCGAGGTCTCTTTCAATCGGACAGTTTCTCGAAGCAACTTGAAAACTCGTACGCCATCTCGCATTCGTCGGATATCTCCGCAACTGCAATTATCAACCGATTTAGTAAGGATTCGTTCTTTCGCGTTTGCTTAAATTTTTGCCTACCTTCGTCGACACATTTCTTCAATGCCTCTATTGTCGCTGTAATTTCGTCGGCTGTATGTTTAGGGTTCTTCTCCAAGTGTTCTCTAAAGTTCTCCGGTTCGATATGACCATCTACGAACTACGTGATCATTCTTATATCAGTGAACGTAGTTCAAGGTTAAAACGTAAATAGTAAAAGTGCAAATGTAATAATCACGCACACTGTCGTGCAATTTTTGACACTTTTAAATTGTCGCAACAATAAACGAATCTGTTTAATTTAATTTTAATACATACGGCTGTTGTTAGACATCGACGAGAAGAATAAATAAATATAACAATTGGGTTCGTTGTTAAAGTTTTAGAACGATTGAAAAAGTATTATTAAAAATATGAATACGAAACTTGAAAATGCGGAAAATTAACAATAGAGAAACGTTCAATTATTATAACATAGTACTGTATATAGTACTATATACAGTATATTGGAAAAGAATCTTATTAGAATAAAAAAATAATTATTTTTTAAATCTTCCATTGCGGATATTTGTGTGATATTTCTGCGAATATGATTAAATTTGATCAAATACATGTGCATCATGAGCTGTGCTTTTTGGAAAATGCGTTGCGTTCATTCGGTCATTTGTATTTCCCGAAAATCGAAAAATGCCTCGAATATAAACAAAATGCGGAAAAAGTTCTTGTCAATGTTTCTGACAATTTGTAATTTTCAGGGGTTTCAAACATCTTCTCGTCATATTATAAATCCTCTTTGAGTCAAACTGATCGCAAGTGTAAGAGTTGACGTACAAAGAGTTAATGTATTTTTGCATGTGACATGCATTCTTAAAATTATATCACGTAGAGCTTTGAAATTTTTTATCTTTCCAAAAATTATCTTTCACTCTGTGAAAATGAAGAAAAATGACTCACTGCATTCAAACGTTTCATAACGCACACTTGAATGCATCCCCACATCTGTTTTTCTTCGCCTTCCAAATCTACAGCGAAGAATTTACGTAACTCATCTGAAACACACGAGTCGCTTTTACTATCGAAGTGAATTATTTTCAAACAGATTGAGTAATTGTTGTATCTCGTCGTTACCTTCCGAAATACTTTGCTCTGCGGCGCACGCCTTGATGTCATCCTTCAAAGCTTCGAACACTTCGTCATCCGTGTCAGCGCGTACTGCCGCCTGAAATAAATTTTACAACAAATCTTTCAATCTCTTTCTTAGTCTCTCGTCTTCGTTCCTAATTTTCTATACGTTATTGTTCTTAATTCGAGCTTTCGATCTTGCTTTCCAACTCTCTGTCAAGCATCACGATTGAACTATTATTATTAGCGACATTGCACGAGTCGTCAATTACAAGTTCTATAATCGATATTATATAATATTATTGGTGACGGTTTTACAGCCTCTTTTGTTATAGCAAAAAAATATTATCGACTGGATGTCACTCGAGATGTAACATCGCATTCATATTTCTCACATGTTGAAATGAATGTAAAACTCAGAGAATTTTAACGAAGAGCACACGCACACACACACACACTTGCTGAAGCATACATAAAATATATTCCTAACACGTACCGATAAATTAAAAAAAAAACACACGCTAGCGCCAACACGAATTCTCTAGCCGTAGTAATTTCTTGATCGAGGCAAATATTACAATTCAACGAAATACACGCGTTGCACTCACCGCGAGGAGGAAGAGGCAGCCGATGGCGAAAATGGCTTTCATGTTGCAAGTTTGCGCGAAAAATATTCCAAAAGAATCAGAATACTTGACTGATGCCTGTCGACGTGCGAACAAAATATTTATAGACAAGAATGGATGGATGGATATACGTCCAACGTCTCGGGAAGTGTTAAAACAAAATTGTGAAACAACAGGAAGAGAAATAATCGTTGCCGTTTATGTAACGCGCCGCGATTAAAATCTACGGGAAAATGATCAATTTCTTGGGTATCCGCGCGAAAAATGACGACCCTTGATTGCCTCGAACGAAGAAATAAAAAACAACGACGTTCGTCAGATCGAGGAAAAGCGATTGTCGCTCGTACAATTATAATAAAAATGTTCTTCCCGTCACGTGTCTGTGTTTCGTGGCCGATTTTTCTGTCATTTGTTGAAAATCTCAAATTACAAGAACGCAGTTGTGACTGCACTTGCGTTTAAAAAACGCAAAGCGCGAAATTGGAATTTCGAAAGAAACAACGAAATAAATTTTAACTACATAAATATTGATACATGTTGTTACGTAACATCGTTATAATACACCATATTTATAGCGTAATATATTAGGTTGTCCCCTAAGTTTCTTCCCTTTTTTGGTTAAGATGGATTTATTATGTTATATATGAACCGTTCTGTTCTATAACCTTCTTCCATCTCTCAGGAAGCCTCATTATGCCCTCTTTCCTCTAGGTGCGTTTTTATTTCGCTTATGGATTTGAAAGATTTACCACGGAGAGAATTTTTTAAGGAAAGGAACACGTAGTAATCGGATGGAGCAAAGTCTGGGGATGAGGTAGAACGTCCCAATCAAACTGTAATAATTTTTTGCCTTACGACTAACGCAACATGCGGTCTTGCGTTGTCGTGATGGAAAACGACGCCTCGTCGGTT
>KQ435859.1:4034279-4049000 GCA_001276565.1 Melipona quadrifasciata
TGTTACGTTACGTTTTCCTCTGTAAAGAATAAACGAAGTAGTTGCTCTCGCGAAAATGATGCGAAACGTAACGAAACAAATTTTAAAAATAATAACAAGTACAATGATCCTCTAATCACTCGGCCATAATTAAAAACAAAAAATTCGCACAAAGTGAATCTCTATTCCTGCTCGAAGAATAAAGAAACAAAAAAAAAAAGAAAGAAATTAATTGAAAAATTAAAAATTAATATTCAAAATCTAATTCTGTCGATTCGTCATTCCGCTCATTGCCAGTCCACTGTCATATCCATCCAAGGGCTGTGCCTTTCTCCCACGGTGGCGTTGTTCGAAACAACAAAATAAAAGTAAAAAAAGAAAAAAGAAGAAAAAAAAAGTTCGGCTGGAAAGTACCTTTCGGCGTGTCGTTCTTCTTGCTGCAGGATTTCCTGTGGTTCTTGATCATCTTCTTCGCCTCGTCTATGGTCATCTTTTTCTGCGTGCGTAAAAGAAAGTTTCTTTGCGGATCGTATCTTCGTACAGGGACAATCGATCGATCAAACTCACGCTCTCTGTGTCCTCGATCGCCAGCAGAACGAGCACCAACGTGACCACCAGGAAGACGCCGAGTCCCTTCATTCTCTCTCGTTCCTCCTACCTGTTTCCTTCCGGTTGTTGCTCGTTGAGGCGCTAGCTCTTCCAGCTTCCAGATCGCTCGAACCGGGAATCGGATGAATTCGGCGGATGTGTCGACTCCTCTCGATGTTATTCTCGATGGATCAAACGCGAGGCCATCGTGCATCCCCTTTTATAGTCGGCGTCCGATGGCCGGCAGTAGGGGAAGGAAGAAACTTTTGCGTTTCGTAGGTGTTGCGCGAGGCTTGACCCGTGATTACCGCCTCGGTTAATAATTAACGAGTAACCTTCGGATTTCGAAGCCGTAAAAGGGAGGAACGGCACCGCCACGTAATGGATTACGTCGCAAATATGCAATTATTGTACAATGTGTGCTATGTGTACGCGTGTTACTCGTATCTTCTGTCATTTGCTTCTAGTTTCCTACGTTCCGCTTTTAATTTCAATTTTTGATTCCTCGGCTTTTTCAGCGTCAGTTAGTCTTGCACGATTCAACTTCAATATCATTGACATTCGCGAGTTCTGAGCTGCACGATTAAACATAACGTTATCGGTTAATTGGCTAATGTGAGAGAAACTTTGTAACTTTATAATTTGGCCATACGGTAATAATGTCATCGATAATATTCACGAAGGCGAATCTAAAAATGTAGAGGGAGACTAGAAAATATCACGAAAGTATCCAAACAGCGAGTTTGTCCATTGTTACATCACGTAAATATTACTTAACTGGGTGTTTCAATTTTTTATCCGATAAGAGTATCAAGTTTGCAGCGAATATCTTGCAACTTTTGTATACATTTTTAAATTGCTCTCAAATTTTACCAAATATAATCAAGACGTTGTGTATGTATTATTAAAATTGTTCGACCAATTAATTCCACATTGTAGTTTACGTATCCTAATTACAAGGAGATTAGTAATAAAATTCATTCAAATTAAAAATGTCAAAATGAAGTTAGTGTCGTAGCTCTCAATACACGTACGACATAAAATTTTCTACGAATACGACAATATATGATAATTGCTAATTTAAACGATATTACCATCTTCTGTTTCTAATTTTTGTTTTTTAATTTGCTCTGTCATCATTTTTGCTCGAGACGGAAAAGGAAACGGAAACAACTAAGCGAATAAATCTAATTACAAGCAAATCCTGCTGTTCCTCTGTGCGAGAGATGTATCAGAGATTGATATCCTTAGAACACAAAGTTTCTAAATATTCTAAATATTTTTAGCATTCAGCGTTCACTATCATTTTAACCAGTTTACTGCACCGAGTGGAGATGTCTGGAGGTACAGTGTAATAAAGAAACGAAGAGATTCATGCAATTATGAACGAATTCTTTGAATAGGGGGGTATATATTTCGAAAATTGTTTCCTTCGAGCGACGTGCACGATTTGAATACGGTATCATTAACGCAATGTACATTGTCGCTAATTGATAGCTGTATTTTCTTGTAATTTTCATCCCGTCGCGATATTGACAACAGCTGTGTTTAAAGAACTCAAACTACGATCAAAAGATGTTTGTCGCGGAATAAGAGCCTTCATAGAAATCGTTGTTTTCGTCAAGAGAAAATTTAAGCCTTGAAGAATCTATTCGATTTCTCGAATGAAAGTTTCTCGACGGAAATTTAGTAGAGAAAATGGAAGAAAAGTAGAGGATCTTGTCGATTATAGACACTTGATTAAAACCTAGCTGTAACTCAAAATCTGGGGATTAATAATTACTATATTAATAATTATTTCCATGTTAGTTTATTACCAATAATTCTAACGATACAATGTCAGACTGTGACAGTTTCATCATTGACGAAGCTTTCCAAATATTTCCTTTCTTCGAAAATATTTTCACGTAATGCGTTTTACATGTTTCAACATTTTACTTGTCAGAAATCGGACTTGTAGCTTAATATTGTACGAGGACAGAACAAAATGATGTACAAATTAAATTAAGTGTAAAGTCGAATCATAATGGCGTTATTGTGATATAAATTGTTAACGTTCTCTTGGAATTATTTCTTAAAAACACTCTCCTGACACGATCGAGCTTGGGGTTTCATAAATTTGCATGGGTGTGTCTCTTCGAAAGATCGTATTGGCGTCGATCGTGTTTGTTAAGGGAACAAAAATAATTCTGGATTCGTGAAGTAGTAGCATTTTATCAGTTCGTACGTTTTGTTGCAGTCATCGCCGGTGTATTCTGCGTACAACACGATAGAGGGTTTAAAAAGAAACTTCTTCTTTCGGTGCAAGATGTGTGACGAGAATGTGTCTGAGAAGCTTCTAAATTGATCGAGAAATTATATGCTTGTGTCTTTTGTAAGATACGAATATTGTAAATTGTTAGCGGTACTATATAAATATTATTTATAGTACAATATTATTATAATAATAATATTTAATATTTATAGTATAATATTATTACAATGTACTGACTGTTACTTGTCCTATTAACATATATCTGTACAATTGTCAGACTTGCACGTACAGATGCAGTATCTGAAATTGTCGATGACAGCTCAGATCGCAAGTTTTATTTGTCACAAACTGAAATTTATGAAACTTTGCCCTCTCAGTAACTTTAGACACAATCATATCTTTTCTATAGTCTATTTGTCATGTCCAATTATATCAATTTGCTAATTCGAATATTTAACGATGATTATACTTACCTAATTTCTGGCACGTATTTACGACTTCCTTCACTAAACTTGCTGATTCTGGTGGCATCGTCAGGTCGATTTGCTTTATCACCATTCCAAAATCGATCTCCCCATTTTTAAACTAGACGAACAGACGTCGATCAGTTACTTTCCAACAAACAGTCTCGGAATTGAAAATTAAATTGTTTCATTTTGTATTTACGGTTCGTAACGTTTTCATGATGCAGGTCGTGTAGCACTTGAGGTTCTGGTCATCGCTAGGAAATTCACCCCTTCTCATTCCTTCCACTTTGTCTGTGGAACGAATTTTATTGAGAATCCAATTTTCTCCTTCTGGTTCGATTAAATTGTCCGTTTCGTTCGGGCCTTTTTTCACTCACCTTCCAACACGTCGATCTTCTGCATGCAAGACTTCCGCATATTCTTTGCCATTTTGTTCATTTGCTCTTGACTCAGCTGAAGATATTTTAAAATTTCAACGTTTTATTAAATTGATTCGGGTGTCTCGATCCTCGAGCGTCCGAGCTTTTCGATTTTTCAAGTCAACGTTAAATATCTTTTCAAGTATGTACATTCGACAATTTTCAAACATCTGAATTTTGAAATTTCCATCTAAAAGTATTTGTATAATTTCAACGCTTTGAACGTGAGACATCTCAATTTTCAAATATCTACATTTTTTCGTTCAGAAACTTAGGTATCTTAGAATGACAAAATATATACTTGAGCGAATATTCTTTGGAAGGATAGTTACGATAAGTGTATCTAATTTTCATTATGTTATTATAAACGCAAAATCCACGGATCACCAAAGCGGCGACTATCTTTACCAATGTTCAAACGAATTCCTTCGTAAAAAAAAAAAAATAAAAACCAAAGAAACGTACACTTTCGGCCGGTTTCCATGCCACCAGTGCGAACAACGTTGCAACAAATAAGAGTTTCGCGTGCATATTTGAATAATTTCTAATTTAAAAAAGGGTCAAAGAGAAATAAAGGTACGAGAATGGACAGTAAGAAACGTAGTTTCTTTCGTTGTTTGAGCGAGTGAAGCGACTGGCTTGACCGTCCGAGGTTTTTTTCTTATAAATCTTGGTGAATTGTTTTTTTCCGATACGAGATAATTCGATAATTTGACATTTGTCGGCGAATTACCGGGTGAATCTATCCTTGTGACTTGATGACAAGCTCGCTGACATTACACAACACGAATTAAGAGGTATGTTTGACCACTAAATGATCGTCCTGACGCGAAATATTTCGCGTTTCCTCAAAATGATTTCCAGCGTGTCTTATTTTTCCCGTGGTAATTCGATGCAATTTCTTCTTTGAGTGTAATTTCGTGGTTTAAATTGCCAGAAGGAGACTGGATTAATCGTTTGAATTTTGGAAAACGAATGGACGAGGTATTACGTTATTACGTATTAGTTATATATAATAATGTAATAATTATAATTATGTTATTATTATTATAATTTTGGAAGATGAACAGATCTTTGATCAGAAAAAAAAAATATTATTTGTGACAATTAGTACAATTGATATAAATAAATATTAAGCGACGAAGCTTGCGTTGCAAAGTACTGACAGATTATTCCACTATAGTTTGCACCATAGGTGTCCCAGGTTCGATCGTCTCGAGTTCCCACCCTCTGTCGCGCGGTTTGCACGGTCCAACTTGTACGAAGCAAGTTTTGGCCGGTCGTTCGCTTTGTCCTTCCCCCTTCATCGACAGAAGGCTCGGGCGTTAATGTCGAACCCTTGTATCTCGAGAGACACCCTTAAAACAGGAGCATCTGGCCAGAAAGCGCCGCCACCCCCGCGGCCATTAGTTCGTGGAGGCCACTCTTCGCTAGCTCGATAATTACATTTTTTTCTTTTTTCCTCTTTCTTTTCTCTCCCGATCTCTCCGCGACTCCTTTCCACCCGATCGTCGTATGTTTCGATCAATCCTGAGACGAATTCCTCTCCACGTTCCACTCGTCCTTCGCTCCTTTTTCGTGAAAGTAAATACGACGAGGGAGAGATGGATTTTGACGAGATTGTGCTTTATTTTAGAAACGCTGAATTTGAAAGAATTGTAGTATCTTAAAACGGGAGAGTTTTAAACAAGCAATCGTGCAGTTTTTTAACGTTTAACGCTTTGACCAAAGAAAATGCAATTGTATGATTAAAACAAAGGAAGGTGTTCTTTTGTTTCTGAGACTTTCAATGGAAAGACGTTGTTTGACCTAAAATACAGAAATTCGTATGCCGAGGAATAAAGTACATCTACTGTTATTATTAACATGCCATGCTTTTTCTTGCAATTAAGAAGCACAAACGTCAGATTTATATTTTTAACTCTCTCAGTGTCCTAATGTAAGTTTCAGTAGCATGTTGCTACCTTCATCGAATATAGAATCAAAAAGTGTTTTGATTACAATTATACGCTCTTTGGAAAAGATTCTTTGAAATAACAGAGAACAGAGAACGTTCAGTGATATATTATTTCAGATGTATATTGACATCGTGGATGAAATTAAATAGTTTTCACGAACCTAATTTTTTTTATTACATGTAACGTACGAGTATTGTTTTGATTTTGGTTTTTCTAAAATTGGCATTTTCTCTCATTTGATATTCAAAAATCAAAAATTGTGCAATTGAAAGTGTGGATTCGACGGAAACATGAAAAAAGGAAAAGAAAGCTTCCGTAGGTTGGGTCTAATCTCACAATTTTGACTGGTCGACGAAAAATACTTGCACGTGTAACAATAGAATTTCGTCAGATGGTGACATCGCGTCGAACCGATGGAATCCGATCGTGCAATACCGGCCTTCCTTCACCCACATTTGGGCATCGCGTGCTCGTTTTCGATCCGCGGTATCATAACGCTTTCTCCGCTATTCACGGACACTTTCGATTTTAGAGCCCGAAGAACGTCGATACATGCTCGTAGGGAAATGATTTTATATGGCACGATCGGTTGTTAAGATATAATTGGGTTATTCGTAGATGCAATTTTTCTAGTGTGTGGATTATTCGTTGCAATTTTATTTGAAACGATTCGCAAATTTAACTTTTACTATGACGATTTAGACTTAAATTTCTTATTATAATTTGATTGGGATTTATGATTAATTTCTGTCACAGAGAATATACGCGAAATAATAACTCAAACAATCAAACATGACTTGAGGATTAATTACATAAAGATACGAGGCATGGATGAACGTTGAAAATTAATCTTATAAATCTTCTAATTTACACGAGGAAATTTCATTATTTCAAAGCGTACAACCTGCAGGAAGAAACTCTTCGGTTTCGAGAGCTTCTAGCTGAAAAGATTCAAATTTCTTTTTTAGTCGGTCTAATTTTAAAAATCCTCCAATGCATGCATCTACACGTTAAGAAGTTTGTAGTTCGAAGCTCGCAATTTGCAGAAAATTCCAGTTCACGTCAAAAAGAAGAATTCAAGCTTCGAGGCACTTTTACTGCTACACTTGCAGTGAAAAGTTTAAGTTTCGCAGGATCAAAATTCCCCTTTTGGTTTCAAAGTTAAAAATTCTCTGTGCCACCTTTGTTCCTCACTCTTGTTTCAGTCTCACGTCTCTGCTTCCAAAAATCTTACTTCTTAAAATTTTTCATTAATTGCGCACGCACGTACCTGTTACGTCTAATTATTAATATGAAAACTCTGTACGAATAATCACAAACGATGATAAACTTCCAAAACTTCCTTTCCTTTTCTAACTAAAAGCAAGATATAAATATGAAGCCCGTTAAAACTCTTGAGCGAAGGTTTGCCTAAAAAAAAAAAATTAACCAAATCACAGAATCACCATCTATCTGTGATAAAAATCGATCGCAGAAACGTCGAAACGAACGTCGCGAGAGATTCTCAAAATTAGTTCCTATGGAATAGCGCTCAGCCGGCCGAGTGAGAGACAGGGTTGAACAACAAAGGGAAACGATCTCTTAGTTCTTCGCCGGGCGTTAACGAGTCGACGATCGCGTGCGACGAAACTAGCTTCTTCCTGGAGAAACGGAGAACGCGGAAGTGAAGGGTTAAAAAGCGAAGAGAGAGAGAGAGATGAAATGGTGAGCAACAAACGCGGGACAACAGTCGATGTTACGAATTACGAAAAGGAAACGGCCAGTTAGGGAATCACGTCGGAGAGAGAGATGAAGCATGAGAATAACGTGACCTCTGCGACGCCGCCCTAATTAAACGCCTTTAATTAACGGTAATAACCGCGCGTTTCGCAGCGGGTTGCGTAATGAACGTCTTGTCGATAAGCCGCCGGCTCTTCATCCAGAATTACAATAACACGCCCTGCCTGCGAGAATCATTCGAGGGTGCGCAGTGTTTGATTAAAATGATTTTTAGATTTTGTTCATTTAACATCTTCTTCTCAGGCAGAACACCTCGTTTCGTTTGTTCGCAAGAGAAAAATCATCATTCGTTGATCCTTTCATTGAGGAAGAAGGCACAGGAAGGCTTCTCTTATTTATATACGTTTATTCCTCTTGTGCAAGTTTTCTATTCCAATCATTGAAGTGCAATACATACCAAAAAATGTAGAGCACGTTAGGATTTCAAAAGGATATTAACTTATATTATAAATATTACATCATATTATATAAATATATTATATAATTATAAATACTTATATAAGTACTTTATCGATAAATAAATATTTTAGTCGCAGTATAAATTGAGACTATAATTAATTCTATTTAAGAGTCAATGTTATAATTGTAGTAATACTATCACTTCTCAAGAAAGTGTACAAAGGAATGCTGCCCCAATCTCTTAATTCGACTATCCAAAAAATTACAATCAACTCTTTGAAGAATTCGTGAGAGATGAAAAGCTCTCTCTGTTCAAGTTGAGACGAGAAAAGAAACAAAATCTCTCCCTCTCTCTCTCATATTCGCAGAAAATCCGCGGGTATTTCTGGCGACAGTGCGTCACATTGTTGCATCAACGTCGTAACCAAATTAAGAAGCAAATAAACGTCTCTGGCCGTTAAAAAAAAAAAAAAAAGAAGAATTAAAAGTAAAAGCGAACGACTCGTGTCGACGCGTTTTCGAAACAAGATAGAAAGAAAGGGAGACTCGCGGCTGCGCGATAAATTAATCGCGTGCCCCGTCGCGATTAAAGGCCGCCCTTTGTCATGCTAATTACCTTTCAATTAAACTCACAGCCGTGGAGTCCCTCTGAGCTTGCCTGAATTAGCCTTTCGAATTTAGTCGATTCTGATTCGGCCAACTTACTTTCCGCCGCGGAATTTCAAGCAAATTGCGGCCCGTGCTTTTAGCCCGGCGTCCCTCTGTTCGACGTACCCCAAGACCTTTCATCGAGAGAAGGGAACGACGAGAAAGAAAAAAAAAAAAAGAAAGAAACACATACATGCACACTTACCCTTCGTTCTTCGCGAGCGAAGTGGCCTCTCGAAACTTGCTTCTCGCGTCTTTTGCCTGGTTGTTCGCAATCACGAGCTTTGACGATCTTAGATACGCAGGAAATGAGGAATGAGGAAGATGTTCTTTGTTGGGGTTGGAGTGTCAGGTTAAGCGATTCTTCTTCTTGTCGAAAAATATGTATTGATTTTTTATTACCGTGTGACAGAGGCGGATGTATACATAGATAGAAAATATGATACAAATATGTAATATATGTCATTCACCATGACAATTGACATCAGGAATAAACGAATAATAATTGTAACTTTGTGGTAATAGAAATGTATCGAATTTCTTAAATTTATTAACTGTTTGATCAATGATATTTTTAAGAATCTTGTAAATTGGGAGTTTTACAGCGAGGTGACATCTTTCGCCTTTTTTTAATTTCTTCGTTTTCACGCCAGATTTTTGCAGTTCTATAAAACGCACTTGCAGTCGTTTATTAATATTTTGTTGTCAGATATCGCAAGGCACAATAATAAACTAGGATGATCTTTAGTATTTTTATACAACACTCAGTATCAGTTTTTAAACATTTCACGAACACGTCGTCATTTGGAGGAAACGAATCGTAACCTAATCTTACGTTTAATTACACTGTGCATAATTTTGAGAGAAATACTCGTCAAATTTTTTATTTTTTGGAATTTAGATGCAGAATCTTGAAATCTCTTATCAAGACACGTTTATCTTTAATACTCGTCCAATATCAGTGATTTTCAATTTGCTCAAACGACTCTTTTCATCCCCATCGTTCTCTTTCACCGGCACGATTTATTCAGGCGGAAGAATATTTCTCACCTTGTTTATTTTTCGCCAGGATCGTTCGATCTCGAGACGCGTGTTCTTATCGATCGACTCATACTCGAGATCGTGGTTCGCGAAGACGTTTTCGAGGACGCGGACGATCCGTGTTCGCCGTCAGAGGAGAGAGGCGGGCGACAAAAGGTCGGGCCCCCGAGATATCGCCTCTGCTCTTCCGGCACACGATGTGACTCACAAACTCGTTTTCCCTTTATCGCGGCCCGGACGTTTAATCTGCCGATTCCTGTTGCGATGTTAGGGCCGATGAAAAGAATAAGCCGTGTTACCGGTCGTTGCGCGATCGTTCGATTTCGATGTTTCGCTTTCATCCTGGACATCAAGGATTCTTGAATTCTTTCATCTCTCGAAGATTCTGACCGACGTGGTCGGAAATTGGATAATTTCTTTCTACTTTAACAGTGATTTATCGCGAGCATACACCATATGGGTGAATATTTTACACATTCTTGTAGCACTTTATGCATTTCTGCAATTTACATTTTCCATGGACTTGTAATTATCTTACATCTTCTGTGATGTTGGAAGGTTTTCACTGTTTCGATTTTACTAATATTTTGCTGACATTTCTATATTATTTTGTTATTTTATTATTAAATCTATCCGATGGAAATGAGCTGCCTATTTCTGAGAAGTAGAAATTGAGACATATGTGAAAGATATTGTCTTCCGTTCATTTAATAGAAAACAAAGGTCGTGTGAATGGTCAAAGAATAGAACGATTTTATTCTAAAGAAAAAAGAAATTCTTTAAACGAATAAAATAGACTGTCCAAAAGGTCCTACGTAGATTGAGCTAATCGAAATGTTGAATAAAATTGGGTTGGGTAATGAGTCGATTACTAAAACACGTAACTGATATCGTTGAAAATTCTAGGAGGGATCTCCAGAAAGATTGTAAAGGTCAGCAATTTTGTAGACCACTAACGGAAATTTACGTCTGCTGGAGCGATTTTCGAGAAATTTTCTTGATCAGCGTTTCCTCGGGTCACTAACGGAGATTTAAGATTCTTTAAACGATCGCGAGGATCAGCAGTTTCTCTAAATCGCCGTATTATATCCTCAACATGGTCCACATCATTAATTTAAAAATGTCTTTTGCTATTTCTCTGGCTTTGTTTATATCCTTTTCATTTGCATTACGTTATATTTATCATAAATTTTACAAACGCCTGTGCCTGGCGTTACTTTGATCCTAAAATTTATAAATCTATAACGTGACGTATCATTATCAAACCGTGGACTTTTTGCAGGAATCGCAGAAATACGTGGAATGCACATACACGAAAATATATAAAATATTCACAATCCAGTAACTCTGCATTTGTGTGAAATTTACAAATTTAGAATGCATCTAATGTGCAAAAATATCTAAACTAGAGAATTTGTCAGAATCTTTAGCGAGTGAAAGAAATTTCTGCTTAAACGCTATTTCATTGCTTGTATTTATGAAAATGTAAAATTGCCCAAAAGTCCACATTCTAATTAATACGATATATAAATATATGATATAATTAAAATATATTGTGAAATATATTAATATAAACGTTTTTCAGTAGCGTGTAAATATAAATGCGAATATCAAAAATATTAATGAAAATCCGCAGTATAATCATCGTTTTTGTCTCAAGTTCCACTATCCGAATGACGGAACACTCGAAAGAGTGGAAAATCGTCTTGAATGTTACATTTACGTCACGCATTTCCACCGTGTATTTTCAACGAGTTTGGACTGCTTTCGTCGCGTGAGCAACGCGTTGCGTAATTTGTTAACGCGGCGTGTAATTCACGGGCGTGAAACTCGTCCGCGTTCGTCCAGTTCCAAGTGCAGTTTGTTTAATGGGAAAATATACGATTGTCGATGGTGGAAAAAAAGAGAAGAAAAAGAAAAGTCGTTCGAGCGAGAGGGAAACCGTGGTTTCGCCGCGGAGATTATTTCGAGAGCAACGATTTCTGTTTGTTTATCGTCAAATGGACGTGGCTCGCTCGAAACTCACAGGAAACGGATACGATTAGGTCTGCTCGCGTGTGTGTCAGCGAGAAAATAGACAGCGATACCGCGAGTCGAATACATATTTCATTTTCTAACTGGTTTCCTCCTCTATTGGCGGAAGTTTCTTTCCTTCTTTTTTTTTTTTTATCGCGAATTTGTAGAAATTCGCAATAACAATAATAATTTATCAAGTTAACGTAGCGTCATTTATTCCTCGAATTTTGAAACAAATACAGCACGAGTCTCAAGATCGAGCGTCATTTTAAGATTCGAGCTGTACTGAGACTCTGCATTATCTTTCGTTAATTACGCTCCTGTTCGTTGCTACATCGATCGATCTTCGCGCTAGATTCAACGAAGATGAACTCTTTCTTCCACTCTTTCTTTTAATTCTGATCAAGATAGCAATCTATCCTACCAATAAATCCTTTCTCCCCGAATCTAACGTCCCCAGAAGACAATGGTCTACGCTCTGCGATAAATTAGATCCAGCCAGTCGGCTCGACTCGATTCAGGAGAGTTGAAAAAAAAAAAATCCGGCTGGTGAACGAATAACGCGGTTACCATGGCTGTGCGTTCGGCCAACAATTAAATCAAAAAACGATCCGCCGTCGGCTAATTGCCGAGTGTCAGGCTTCATTACGGGCCACCTTTGTTCTTCCTGCCTCCCCCCCTGCCAATCCCCTTTATTTGAATTAAGCGTAATCGATTGGCCGTAACATCGTCGAGGATCTCGCGAGCCAAAAGCTAACGCAATCAAGAGTCACTCCCTCTATAACGTACATAAATCGACAGGACTGTTGACGTAATTGGGTATCAGGAAGGAATTGTCGAATCTTTCGCGTTTGTAACAATTTTGTACGTCGCTGGCAGATCGTCAAAGTGTGACTGTTAGCGCAAAGTAAGAGGAGATTTTTATTTAAAAGGGAAATTTAGATTTTTCGCGCAGCTTCGAAACTTGTCGTAAATTTAGCGTATTTAAATTCTTTAGATTAAAGTAGAAACTAAAAGAGGCTTAAAGTTTTTACCTGTAGACCGAAAGACTTTACTTGATATCAATTTCTTCAATTTTATAAACTGCGTGTTGAGAAACTCTTAAAAAATTCAGGCTAATTAAAGAAACAAAAGAAAAGGAAGACATTTTTTTTAATGTAAATTGGAAGCTTCGGAGCTCCGATCCTAGGAAGTCAGAAATTGCTCTTTCGAAATGAAACGTAACGAAATTGATGCAAATAATGGATGGAAGAGTGCGACAAATCAGTTTTTTTGCAGCGAATCAGTTTCAATATTCGTTTCAAAATTCCGTGTTACCAAAATCATCGTTTTATTTGTACTCGAATTTATTGTCAAAAATCATTTAATCATCGCTCGACGATACAAAATACTTTGTACACTTTTCAAGTTTTCGATGTTTGAATATTTACTTTAGAGAGAAATATCTTTGACTTTGCACTGGCATAATCGCAGTAGTGGCAAGCAGTATTCAAGATTTTAGGACAAAACAAAAATTATTGTTCTATTACACAATACCGCGATTGGACGTCGGCAATTCGAAAATGTTACTTCATCAACGG
The DNA here is from genome assembly GCA_001276565.1 of Melipona quadrifasciata. Taxonomy (NCBI): domain Eukaryota; kingdom Metazoa; phylum Arthropoda; class Insecta; order Hymenoptera; family Apidae; genus Melipona; species Melipona quadrifasciata. The sequence goes on from KQ435859.1 coordinate 4,047,408, forward strand.
ATTACGTAACAGTAGTACGCCGTTTGGCAACGCGTAATAAGCATTTGGACTAACGTGCAGTTACTCACAGCGTTAACGATAGTAGTATTGCTTCATTTTATTAATTAACAAGCAATCCCGACGGAAACGGAATCCTCTCTGACGTGATGTAACCCATTGAACAATAATGACAGTAATGTCTATCTGTCTCATAGTTAAATCAAAAGGTCAATGAATGAATAATTTGTAAGGCATACTTTTCTCTTTTATTTCGTTGCAATGATAACAATGATGATAATAATTTCTAACAATCTGATAACAATAATAATTTTATTTTTGTCAATAATGTCACATATGCAGAATAGTGCACAAACAATATCTGTACTTTAGAAGTGTTGTTTACAAAAACTTTTTTAAACTAGAAGAATTAAATAACATTTTATTATTGCTTATATCAAAAATTAATGCGAATAGTATAAAAATATCAGTAGATTGATAATGTATTGATAATTGCAATTGAAAAATTTTGTTACCCACGATAAATGGTAAGAACCTTAAAAATAAAAAGTGTTTCGAGGCTCGTGAGCAGCAGAAGCGTGTATTATTAATTCAAAGAATCTTTTAAACGTGGATATTTTGAGAAATTGCAAAGGTGTTACATGTCACGACGATGCCGTAATTTCCCTAATTATAAATAGTCTTGCGAAGAACGAAGGAACAATTGCCGCCTCTGATGTAAACCGCGATTGCAATTACTCGAGTCTTCTTTTTCTCCTACGCACTTAATTGGAGATATATTTGAAACTCGGCGCGCGATAGTTGTTTCCACGGTGTTCCCACAAATTTTCTGCTTCTCCAAATCAAACAATCATCGTTACGTTTTCACGCAAACGTTTCTTCTTTCTCCAGTTCTTCTTGCGTCGTGTGGCAAACGATGCCTCTCGGAAAATACTCATCTCGATTCCATTTGCAACTTTTTCGACACGATAGGAGTTCACGAGAAGAACAATCGTCTGCTTTTTCTTGAGGAATACTCATTTTTTCCCCCCTCTTTTCTTTTTTAATTTTACAAGACTTTAGTACCGAAAGAATGCTCCGCGACGAAAATAGAAACCGACTGCTCACGCTGGACGAATTGCAAGTGCACCTGGCGAAATGAAAAGTGCGAGATGTGAAATTTTATTTGATTTGAAATATTGTATCTCGTATTTTCCATCGTTCATTTTGTTTGGAATGTCCGCGACTCGTGCGTCGTGTGGAATCGATTTTTATTTTTTCGGCTCAACTTCCCGACGTATGCATGGTGTACGAATATTACAACATAATGAACTTATATATATATATATACGTGTAAACGTTTAACTGGGAAAATAAAATAAATGTAAAAAGCAATGCACGCTTTGTCGCTCAAAAATTTGAAGCACGTTTAAATTTCAAGAGGACCTTTTCAAACGAATATAAATATTTTATTTATGATATTAACATGTTCGAGTATCAGAATTGTAACCAATTACATTTAAAATTCATACAAGATTGTGCGAAAAAGAATCTCTGAGTGTATATGCATACTTTATAATTAACACGGTTAGTAATCACTCACTGAAAACTCTAGCC
>KQ435859.1:4049525-4070787 GCA_001276565.1 Melipona quadrifasciata
AATAAACAGCTGGAACTCGGCTCGTTCCTTTTTTCAATGAACCGCCGTACCCGTGTCGGAGAACGTGTATGAAACGTACACTCGGTATATTTTAGCTGGATGATTCAGCGACCCGGTGAAACGCGAGTCTTCCCTCTTCCCTGTCTCTCTTTCGAGGCATCTTTCCTCTGTATTTTTGATGTTCCACGCGAGCTGTCCGCATCGAATCTCGCGGCAAGGTGACGCGACAGAAGTTGCCTTGCTGCGCGAAATTTTGTTCCGACATCTCTCTCTCTCTCTCTCTCTCTCTCTCTCTCTCTCTCTCTGTCTCTCCCCGAAGAGGAAGTTATATTATCAGCCGCGCAACAGTGTAAACGGACTCGAGCAAACCAGAGCTGGTTGATAGAGGGAGAGAGAGAGAGAGAGAGGGTTGGCAGAGGATCGTAATGGCACGCTATCGAGCTATCAATAGCGGCGCGGTGCGCGCATTAATAATCCATGATTGCCATCGAGCAACTGGAGCTGCGGGGATTCCCGGAGATTTGATTTTCGAGAAGTTGCATTTAGGACTCGCGGAGATTAAACTTTTGAGAATATATTTAGATTTAATTGATTATGTTAATTTATATTATATTAATTACGTTATATTGATCGTATTAATTATTATAATTAATTATACTTGATTAATTGTTATTCTTTTCAGAGATATCTAACTAAGAGACTCGATTAAACGGTCAGCGCAGACAGAAATTTATTCTCGCTACCGGATGTTACACTACTCTACCTTAAAAATCTTTTCATTCTTTCTCTCTTTGTCCTGTGAATACGTGAAAATTGACGATCCACTCGTTTCTATTCTCGCATATTACGCACTCCCGTTTACGCCTTACGAGAGAGAGTTGACAACCACGAAACAACAAATTATCACTGTTTACGCTCGAGTATAGGTGGCACGTACGGGCTCCTCCGTGAAAGTAGACGGGCTTTAAGGGCACCGTTGTCAGCGCCGCTGGCAGTACTGCTGGCAAATGCCTGCAGTGGTGGTGGCGACGAGGAGGAGGTTGACGGCGATGATGATGTTAATGCCACGCACCAGTGGTGCTGGAGTCTCTCTCTGGCCGTCTTCTTCCGTGGCGTTTCTCGAAAATTTCCTCCGATCGACGATCTCTCGCGTTTCTTTGTCTCTCATTCGTCTCAGAACAGTCGTCAGAGTCAGTTTAGTAGAGTATGGTGATTTGTGACTGAATGGATCGCGCAAGAAGAAAATGAATGTGCACACGTAGTTGCCCAGTGACCTCTTGGTGCTTTGAATTTTTTTAGATAAGCGGATGTTAATTACGTCTTTCAAATGAATATATTTGACTTGGATAGAATATTCAATTGGAGGGATGTAATTGCAATAATTGCAATAGGAAATATTTCACCGCTTTCAGCGATAGATGCTTGTCAAACTACGATTTCGTCGATAGAATAGAATATTCGCATCGATTAATATTACGATAATCGTATGTTCGATGGAATTTCAGTGATAGATAGTAACAATTCGTTAATTATAATTAATGAATTTCACTGGTTGATATTTATTTACGCAGTATTTAACTCATTCTTTAATACTCGTGTTACAATGAACATTATGGAATAGAACGTAGAGAATTGTTTGTAACAATAATTGTTAGGAACAACATGAAATTCAATAATAGATATTTATCAGAGTACTTAATCTTAGAATAAATGTTACGTACTGGAGAATTATTTGCCTAAAAGAAATAATTAATGAAATTCAGTGATAGATATTTGTAACAGTTGTAACATTTGTAACAAATTACTTTTCAATCACGTTATAACGAATATTGTTTGAACGTGATGAATAATTTGTTTGCGTGGAATACTTAATTGACGTATTAATTACTACGGTGGAATTATAATTGATAATAATTGGTGACTCATTCAGTCAGCTCGTAACAGCGGCGAAGTGGATTCGCGGATATTGTTTCCTACAAACTTTCACTTGATAATGTCTTCTGAATCACTACTCTCGAACGTCGTACTTTATATCGTCCGCTGTAAAATAACGCCGGGACGTTCGTCGTGGTGAACTCTTTGTGAATTACCACTTGGCACGTCGTTAGAGAGATTATCAGTTTTCACCACCTATGCTGGTCCTATTAACTCTACAATCCTACGCTCGCGCACGAGTTCTATTAACACTGCACCGAGGAACTGTACACTATGACGCGTGAAAGCAAGTATAGAAATAGAAATTTTTTTAACGAGTCACAAAGCTGTTCGTATGAAATGCAACAGGTAATCTTTTTCCGATTTTTATGCATTCACAAAAATTAACAATTGTCATTAGTCGGTAAATCACAAGATAAATATACGAAATGTTCAAATTAGTTTCTAAATAAAATTCACATAATGTAATATATCATGCGAGGATTAATAATAAAATTGTTGTTTTGAAATGTGTCGCAATGATATTTGCGTGGGAAACAATATTTTTTTTTACAATACTCATTGGACTACTATCATATAGTGACTTACACTTGTTTATCGTACATTTATTGTGCCAAAGAAATTTCAAGAAAATCACAGAAAAACGATCGTTTAAAGAAAATTGCGAGCCACATGGTGGCTCATGTTAATTCAAATATTCGAACCTCCTTCGCACTTGGCCAGTTCGATACGTTTCACACGACACGCCTAATATTGTTCAGAAAAAATTCCAATGTAAATTCCAATAGCACTGCGAGCAATTCTACGTGCACATGTGTCAAAAACATAAAGGATACACTTGCGTACTTGCGTTGAATATCCTGCAATTTCAATACATATTTTTAAACCTCTTTCACACTCGGCCAGTTCGAAACGTTTCATATTGTTCAGAAGTAGTTCCACAGCACTTCTTTACAATTCTCCATATGTATATACGTACTCTTCTGTGAAGAGAGAAAGATAGCACAAAGAACGAAGTTTCCTTGAAAAGAGGGATGAAAAGAGAAACCAAGGTTCACGGGAATGTGCATATACACGCCACGCTCGTCTCCCAGCGAAAAATCTAAAGAGCGACGGATCTTTTTTTGAAAGGGGAGAAGGGATATTAGTGGAATGAAGAGGAAAAACGGAGAACGACGTGTACCGCGAGCAAGCCTGGCTGTTTACGTTGCAGAGACGGGCCACCTGAGCGTTTTCGAGGGCAAGGACTGTGGTTCAGTGCCTCGGTGACCGTGCTCGAGCCAAGTCGACAACGTTGCGCGTCCCTTGAACGGTATAACACGGCGCGTGCGGTGCCACGTGAACAAACGTGCAGAAACGCGCTCTCCACCCCCCTTATTTCGAATCTCCTCTCCACCCTTTCCTTTTTATCATCCACGCCGACGCGATGCGTGTTCCGATCGAGTTGGAGCTTTCTTTCTTGGGAGGCTTAACGTGTGGCTTAATTTCTTCGACCTGAAGAAGTGTGGCTGTCAAGTACGTAAGTAGAGGAGACGATTTAGTAATCTTTTTCTCTTCGAATAAATTCCTTTTCCACGGCTTTCGAACGACCGAGAATTCTGAATCATTGCTAGAACCGTTGACATTACTGACAAAGTATTAAGTAAAATTCGTCAGTAGAAATTTATCGCTAAGATTTTTTAAAACCACAGTTGGAATTATTAATTAGTTTAACGATAGCGAACAACAACGGTTGTTTTATGAGCACGTGTGCTCAGAAATGTAATGACGCCTTCATTGCGAATACGATAAGAAAGAACGATATTTTCTCGCTGTTATTAAATGTAATGATTAAGGATTAATACGTTAGTTCGTAGTACTTCATTGTACGTGTAACAATGGCGTACGATAATAAGATATTAACGTACGTGTTGTATCAGCAAGTTTCGACCGGATTTTAGCCAAAGCTATTCCATGTACGCAGAACATTGATCGACCTTGCCGTTTCGCGGAATTATACGTCGAAACATAAATACGTTAGCGGCTGCGACCCTTCAAAACAAAACGTTTTTTAAAATAAGGTCTTAAAAACGTTTGATAATTACGTTTATGAAATATTAGGATACCCGTGGAAAAATGTCTTCGTTTCTCTCCGCTCACTTGGAATTAAACGCAGTTTGTTGCAACGAACCCAGATTTATTATTTGTACGAAATTGCAACAGCTTCAAAGATTGTACCGCTGGTGAGTTGCATCAGCCAACAGAGAATGCTGACAGCGAGTGAAACAGTGAGAGAAATTATCGCATGACAATGATGATATCTCTGGCTGGCGAGCTCCACTCGTATTTCGTTAACGAACGAAGAGAAAAGAGGGGGTGGGGGGGAGGACGTCGTCGATGATTCGCAGGAACTTTCAAAAACTCGCAGTCGCACGACGGTGATTTATCGTTGCGTGTCCGCGTTTCTTTCTCTTGTGTTTCTTTTCGCCTGCCATCGGCGAGAGAACGATTCATTCAACGGGGGGGCAGGAACTACGGCCGATGCGTACGGGGAATGTCTTGGTTCGCCTTCTTCCTCCTCGACCGGGACTGAAGACGCAAAACGCGTGTCCACTCGGCGTCTCTTTTTCGGTACCGAGAGGGTACTCGGAAGAATTCGTCGACACCGGTGATTCGTATCGTCGATTATTTATCGCGTGCACGATGTACGGTTAGCTCGTTGTTGCTCGCCGGTTCAGGTTCCCAGCGCCAATTACGCTGATTGCTCGCGTCCCGCGAATGATGAATCGCTCGCAGCCTCCGAGACGCGAAACGCAGATCGATTTGGTGATAGCTGTCGACCTGTGTGTTTCGCGTGCGACGCGAATTGCCAGATTTTAGGGGTTGAGAAGTAATCTCGAGAAGGTTCTCGGAATGTTTCATTTAATCGACTTTGCCAAATTACTAAAATTTTACGTTCCATTATGGAACGTTGACCGTAGAAAGTTCTGCACGAAAGATTTTGAAATTTTAACATTGCAGTGAGATTGTGTTGGCAAAGTTTGAAGCCAACTTGAATAGTTGGGCGCGAAAACTTGAGAAAGGTTTTCGGAATGTTTCATTTAACAATGAAAATTTTACAACTTCGTAAATTGGAACTGACTCGAGAATTCTAAATTAAGAATACTCGATGGTTCAAGATGATCTGATTAATCAAGAAAAAACGAACGTTCTAAAGTGTCCTATTTCACACAATTTACTTATTGTTTGTCACAATCGAAACATAAATTCGTGTTAAATTACAAACACTTGATAAATTAGGAACACTTGATTTTCGATATCTACGTGGTATAGCGCGAGTGAGCCAAGGGAACGAATCTCTTAAAAAGTGTACTCAAGTTTGTCGGACATTTAAGTTTCACGCGAATCCCTAAAGATTCCAGTTTTCAACTCGCAAACTGTTGAAACAATTAAGATCGCTTTCTATGGTATCACCCAGTGCATGCACGAGTCACCCAAGCGAACGCGTGTTTTAAAAGCGTGTGTTCGGGCTTGTTGCTCGCTAACTTATCGTATCGCACACCAACACTCTGTCAGCCTACTTAGCTTCATCTGTCTCTGAGGCTCTCCTGCCTGTTCTCCTTCCCCTCCCTTCTCCGCCCGGCCACGATAAAGAAACCGTATTGCTTCAATTTAGATGCTGCACCGTTACGTCTCGTTTCATTAATAGTAATTTACATCAACACTCGCCGCGCTTGCCAGGCGCTGGTGACCGTCACGTTCTTCGGCATTCAGGCTGACCGTACGATTCGTTTCACGTTATTCAGTCAGCCGATCGCTGTTTCGAAACGAGATTCTTGCGAGCAGTGAGAGGTCGATTTTCTTGGGCGTTTAATACCTGTAATGAACAAACGAATGCATTTTGGGAATTTTTCCGATGGAGCATGCTCTCTTTGAACTTGTAATTCTTCTTTTTTCGTCGATGCGGAATTTACAAGTTTTCTGGAAAATTTATACTACTCTTTTATATATATTTTTAATTATAACGTATCTGTGATAATGATTACGCTTAAAGATGAAGGTTGTAATTATTATGTTCTTTATTGGGGAAGTTGTCAGAAAAAATGTAATTTAAGGTACTACGGATGTTAGCACGAGTTTACAATACGATTTCACAATTTTTCGCAATACATATGAAAGCGTGACACACTATTTGACGTAATATTACAATTTTAAGGATTGAGATTTTAATTTGTTTCGGTGAAAATATAATATAATTTTCCAGCGATCGGTTATTATCTGTCAAATTTGCGTACACTGAAGAGAAGTTCATTTTGGTCGTGGAAAATTTGAATGCGTTTGATGGCAGATCACTGTCCAAGAATTTCTGAAAGTTCTTTGACGTGAAAGAAGGCGAGGAGACGCGTGTCAAGGCTCGTTTCCATCGGGCATACGGGTGTATGCGGGCTGAACCCGTTCAGCCAATTTAAGCTAATATCATAACGCGATCGTCCGTCGTGTTTCAGTCGTACTCTTTTTCTCGCAGCGCCCAGCGTGAAGGAATTCTTCCGAGGAACCCGAATGAAAACCTGTCAAAGTTCGTAAAAATTTCAAACAGGAAACTCTGGAAACGTAGATCCCTAAGAAGTTTTAACTTTATTATTAGATTTCGAGAGGAAGGAGAGAGCGAATTGAGAAGATTTCCTCGATTTCTTTTTCCATTCTCTTCTCCGAAATTGTTTGACGCAACAATTCGATTTCTCTGAGAAATTTGATATCTTCGAGCATGTATTATACTTTGCATTTTCTCTGTTCAAATTCTTTAAATTCGCTGTAGGATATTTCTAGTCTGGAGGGAATATAAGGGAAATATAATTGTTTTTCTTTTTACGAAAAAATGAACAAACAGTGATTAGGTTTCTAACCCCATCTAATGGGGTTAATGTGATATAACAATATAACAACGTAATATATAACATTAACTGCTGCAACATCCCTACAAAATTTCTGATTGACGAAAAACGTACTTCGTCTTTGTTTCAATACTCTATTTGAACGACGTGTGAAATTCATTCACCTAAATCTAAATTTCATCTCTAACGTTCTTGGTATTCATCTTCAGATTTCAATTTCTTTTACTTATCCAAGTTTATATCATAAACTTGTCATAATAAAAATTCATTGTCTTCCACTTTTTTAAATACCTTTCGTGAAACGTTTTTCAAAAATCACGTTTTAGGAAGCATTTCCAAATTCCACTTTTAATATTGTGTCAATCGAAATTCTCTATTTACCCCTATTTATTTTACAAAACAAATCCCACGCCTAATTCTCGACTCAATTCTACTCTCAAATGAAATGAATTTTCAAATACCACTTCTAGTATCATTATCAATTATTATATCGCTATTACTATCTACTAATCATTCAAAATTCTCTTCGAAACATTTCTAAAAATCTTTTAAAATAACAAAATAGCTCGTTTAATTACACGTTCCATTTTTAATATTTTATTAATCAAAATCGTCCGCCTTCGAGTCTCAATTCGAAATACGTTATAATCAGAAATTCATCAGTCTTAAACTAAATCTCTCAGCTAGCTCCACGTACCTAGTTCCCGATATTGCCAATATCACCAATAATCGAAAAACCATCCCCGAAAATTCTCTCCTCCCTCCGATTTAAACCCAAATACCCATCTCTAAAATCCTCGTGCACGCCACCTGAGCCGAGGAGCCAGCGAAACGACCATTTACGGGCACAATGACGCGTGTCTGAGTTTCTTTCACGGCCGCACCCTCCCGTGCAAGGGATCGCATCGAATTCTCGTTGAAACCCTCGGCGCGGCCTCCCAGTAACTTCTAACGAGGCAAAAATGTCGAGATTACGTCCTACGACGCGGGATTGATCGACAGTTCTATCGTCTGCAGCTTTGTTCGTTCGAACGAAACCGAACCGAACGCGCGAGGGTGGGAGGGAGGGGGTTGGTTGGTATACGTTGGGGTTCCCAGAGAGAAACCTTCATCGGTCTGCTAGCAGTTTTGACGCTTTTTGCCTTCTCGCCAATGACACCTGCTCCAGACTTTATTAAATCCCCCGACCAGACGAAAATAAAGGATCTCCGCCCCCACCCCCCCTTCGCGAACCAGACTATTCTCGTTCGCTTCCCTTTTCCTTTCGATTTCGAAGAAGATGGCGGTGAACGGCCGAAGAACTCTCACGATGTTTGGCAAATGAGTTTCAACGGTGAATATATTATTAACGAGGGGGAGAAAGAGACGGAGGGTGTAGAATTGGTTTCTAGAAAAAGCCTCGGACGTGATCGTTTCTTCGATCGATAATTGCTGTTGATTGGTCGATTCGTCTGGATTAATTTTGCATTTAAAGATTGTTGCAAGTATCGGCGTCAAGTGTCTCAACGTGAGCACCAGTTTATCCATCTTTATTCAGCTTTTTTTTCATCCTTTATCAATTTGATACATTTTTCTCACGTATTATTTTATTAGTCGTATCATTTCGCAGCATGTAGGTACATTTGTTCGAGGTCATGTCAGTTTTTCGAATATTAGCGCACTATACATTTTTAATGTTTTTGGTAAAAAAAAATTCTCCGCTAGAACAGGTAATATTTGTCACAGAGGGAGTCGCTCCATGTTAATTTAATGTACTATATACTTCTCGAAAGAAATCCAGTAACAAAATGATATTTAATATTTTAATCAGTCTGCAACTTTAGGAAACTAAACGTCGTAGAAAGAAGCGTTGGTAAGACTTTTGATGATTGGACAAAAAATATATTGTAACTTAAATAATTCGAAATATGTTGAAGTATATTAATTTCTGATATATGTACACAATATATGAATACAATATATATCTCTCTGTGACTTTTTAAATTATCCTGTAATAATATAATTCAAGCTTCGTAATTATGTTTACATCTAAAATTTTAAATTCTTCTTCCGAGTATCAAAACAAAAAAAAAAAAAGAAAATTGCGAAATAATAACTATTGCAGAGTAGTTATTTATGTCATAACGAATATCAATTAATAAGTCAAGAACATTGATAAATCGAGTAATTATCAATGATTTCCACTATCAATGAATAATTTATTAGATCGTTCTTCTATTCGCAAGTATCTCTGTGAATTACGTATTCAATTTTTCCTCGCGCAAAACACGTTGCTGTTACATCAAACACATCCGTCGTCGACTTTCTTGTAACTGTCTGATGTCATCAGCGTGGATCGTTCGGACGATTGCGCAATTCGATTTTAATCGAGACCAATCAGGGCAATGACTGCAACGAACGATTATATGAACGACAGTTCAGCTGTTTCATGGAAACGCCTCTGAACTGTTTGAAAAGTCATCGATCTTCGTTGTGTGATCATTTATCGACAGTAAATACATACAGTTTTATCGGCAAAACTCACTGTTCGCGAGAGTTTTGGTTTGCCGGAAATGGAACCGGGGCCCTCGACCGAGCGTAGAACCAACTCTCCCGAACACGGTTGCGCCGTGAAGACAACTCTCCCGAGCACACTCGTGGCGTGAAACCAACTCGGGCAACTCTCCCGAAACGCGCGTGAGACGCCCTCGCCTTTGTTCCCACCTTGCGCTCGCGACTTCCCAAGGGAAGGGGAACCGAGGTTACCTCTGTGCGTTCCTCGACCTACGATTCCAGAATCGATCCGTGTTCCGAACAATTTGGTTGATCTTCGCGACACTAAATCTACTAACGAGGGCATAGCCCCACCCGTGTCCCAGCGTGCGATTAAAACATACGGTCCACGCATCAACTAAGATCTCGCCACGCTACTCACGCGCGCTAACACTCACTCAGTTGCGTATTTATTTCTTTTTTTCAACTTAGTCAGATTTTGAAAGTTCAAATGACCAAAAGAAGCGAATGTATCAAGAATATTAAATGTTCAATACAGAAATTTCATTAGATAAAAATTTCTTTCTCTCTTCCATTTATTTTAAATTTATACGAGTCGACGATTTTGTATTGAAATTAAAACGAGAAATTTAAAAGTCGCAAACATTTCATCTTTTCGCATTTCGTACATTGTTACATTGAACAGTTCGTGTTCGTACTCTATTTTTTTTGTTTTTATCTCGATGAGCGTGGAACATATCCATCTCTAACATAACTATCATTCACATCAACGGTACAAAAATTACCAGCGAAAAAAATATCCAGCGTACGAGTGAAACGACAAAAGAATTTCGCGACTAAAACGTAACAGAACTACTCTAAACCTAACCTAAACCACTCTAATCCCCAAGAGATTAACTTGAGATATGAACCCGTGAAATTTGAAGTTTTTCAGCCATTTTCGAATTTTCAGTGTGACGCTGCTCGTACATTAGCGTCCATTGCGGACGTCTAGGATTCGAGTCCCTTGAGTGTATGTAGATCGAATAGAATAGAATCAAAAAAAAAAAAAAAGAAGAGAAAGAAAAAAAACATGGTAGATTGATATTACAGGACAGAGCAGCACTCTAGGGATACATTCGAATCCCTAGAGGGACGTGCTCGATCGACAGGATTAATGGTAAATGCGACGCGTGTTATCGACAGCTGAATTTCGATCGCTGTTTCTCGTATCTGCACTCGAATTTCGAATCTGTGGAAACACCGACGGGGTGCAAAATGGACACGACACTTTGTGAGACTTTTTTCGTATCGTGAGCCAATTATTTATTTTGAAACATCAAGGGCTATGTTCCACCATAATTTCAAAAAAGATGATACATTATCGCGAAAGATTATTTTTTGAATAACATATATGTGTATATCGTATGTATCACAAAGTTGATATCTAGTTGAAACATCTGAGAAACTTTCTTCTCCGTATAACCGAACAATTTGAAAAGTGAGTGGTATTAAAATTTCCGTAAGAGTCTCCCCGTCTTGAACTGCCGCCCGACATAATTGAAATATTCGCGATATCGCGGATAGCTAAGATTCTTCTCCGCGGAGGATCGAGTTAAGTGGTTGTTCTGAATTTCGAATTTCCTTAATCGCATTTCGACCCGGTATAACCCTCGATATCCGCGCAATGTAATTTACCGCATTGTTGGCAAGGTTTTTCGCGAAAGAATTTGCCGGATGTTGTCAGCCTAGGCGTCTCCCCTTCACAGTCGAATCCACCATGGAGTATGGTGAATTGAATTTAGAGGCCGAAAAGCTCAGTCAAGGAGCATCGAGTGGCTATGGATAAAGGTAAACCACGTTAAACGCGAATTTACAATAAATCTGGTCCATGGCCGGGGGAGAGCTCGCGAGCGTGGAAAATTCAATTTCACGGGAGTTTTAGTTGAAAGCGGACGAATTTCGTTCTGTTTGAAGGATCCAAGGTTTTTTCGTTGTTCTGGAAAATGTTTCCGCGTTCTGAAATTTGGTCGACGATATAACCGTTTTATTGTTCCAACTTTTCGCTGGTTTCGATATTCAATCTTTACAGCCGGTAAAATGAAAATAAAATTAATAAACGAAAATTGAATTGAACAATTTCGGTCATCTGACTCTTCAATTCTTCAGCTTTCTCGAGTCTTGTAGTCTTTTGATTCTTCAATTTTTTAATTTATTTAAAGTCATTCTGCTGATTTATGTCACATTTCGCATTTGTATCGTTCTTGTTCGCAACATTGTCGTTTGTTCAAAAAACAAACTGTTGTTAAATGACAGAGCAGTTAACCTGAACACTCATTAAGTGTTAATGCACGTATAATATATTAAATATATTAATACATGCCAGTATGTAAATGTTATGACTAGGTCGATTTAAACGCATGCGTATTACTATTCCAAGCTATCAGCTATTCCAGTTCTTTCGGAAAGCTCTCCTTGTCTCTCAGTTCTTCAATCCCCTAATCCTGCAATCTCTCACATTTCCAATCCTCCGGCTCTTCCAATTTTTCAATCCTTCGGCTTCCCAGTTTTCCAATACTTCAGCACTTTAGAGGTCTTTCAATTCTATCACTCAATTCTTCGAGTTTGCGATATTTTAATCTTCGAACCTCCTAGCTCTTTAATTCCTCAACCAATTCTCGTCGAATCGTCCAACTTTCGAAATTTTCAGCCCCTACGTTCCAATTCTTTTTATTTCTTCGATCTTTCAATTTTTAATCTTCAGCTTTCGAATTTTGTCTTAGTTATATCTCACAAAGTCAAAGTGAAATCTATTTTTTTCTTTTTTTTTCACCCTACATCGGCGAAAACGAAAGATTATTTGCATTAAAATTCTATAATTTCGTGAAATTCCCAGATTGAAATAAAAGATTGAGAGTCACAATTGTAATATACCGCAGAAAATTAACATTTGTTTTTTTTTTCAAGTGTAATGACTAGATTTCTGTGCAAATTAATATTTTTATAGACACGATTAAAAAAACTGTGTCTATTGAGAATTATAACGAGCATTTGGATAACTTGCAATTTGTACGAATGCATGAAAATCGAATGCGGATATTGTGCAAAGTTTGAAACTCTGAACAGAAATTGCGGGGCAAGTTCGACGGTGCTTCAAGGATTAATTACTCGTCAAGTTTTTTTGACATTCACCGGTCTCTCGCGATTTCTTTTCGTTTCTGTTTCGTCCGAACACGACTCGAACAAACGTTTAATCCCGCCTCGTAAATCCAAAGCTCGCGAGACAAGCGTCGTCCAGCGTTGAACGACGACGTTATAAGCCGCCGTTTTAGCCCAACTTACGATTTAAATCCCCGGGGCCGGGCTGAAACCGATGAAATATCGCTGCAAATTACCGACAAATTTGACGCCAGAGAATTTCGACCCTCGCGGCGATACGAATAATTCCGGCGAAATTTGATGGTGATTGAGACGTACATTGCGAAACTTTTGAAAATGAACGGCCAGATTTCGTCTCTGTCTTTTTTTAAATTTTTTAATTTTTTTTTTGGTAATAAATTTATACTACACTTGGGTACATTTCGTTTGAAACAGACGATAGATTACTTGAAATAATTGTTACTTTGGGAACTATTTTATTTAAGGCGAGATTCAAATAAGTCAATTTCGAAATAATTTCTTACTTGAGTTAATTGTCAAAGTGTCGAAATTCTTTGAATAAAAATTTAAAGGAATTACTCAAATGCAAAGTACAAAATACAGTCGAAAGTTATTTCGTTTGGTGGGCAAGTAACGAAACTACGAAAGGTAATCAATTTGTAATTTTTGTTGGACATTTTGTAGATGTGTAAAATAGCCTATTTTTAATTATTTAAGTGACTTTTCGTAAAATATCGCGAAGCTTTTCTAATGTCTCTGATGGAAATTTTATACTTGAATGGTTGATAGGACCGTAAAAGCGATAAATAAACTAACGCATAAGTTATTCTGAGTAACATCTAGCTAAGTTCAATTTGTCAGTTTTGAAATATATTGGATACATATTTCTGGAACAGTGCCTAAAATTTATGCCGATTACACGGAAAAATAACTGGATGCTCGTCTTTTTTGTTACAGATCTTGTTACGTGATCTCGTGGTGCGTGACGATTTCGCGTCGGGTTCGTTCGTACGTTTAGTGAGAAATAAATTAAAGTGCGATTAAAGTTTCACGGTTCGCGTCGGTTAATTATCGCGTTCGTGGTTAAACGGCGTTAAACCTTGGTGAGTAATATGACAAGAAGATGACGTCATTGGTACCGAAGGATGGGGCGTCACCACGGAAGAGGGAATCCATCAGCAGCAATGCCTCCAGTTATATGATGGTGAGCGAGAATAATTTCATGTTATCGATATATTTACCTTGGATAAATTGTATCAAATTTTAAAATGAAATTTCTCTCATACAGGTTAAAGTATTGTACATAGAATATTCGGATCTTGAGATTTTGCGTAAATGCATAAAAATCAGCCGGAATTTCGTTCGTTTGCAATAAATAAAAATTGTTGGTTACTCCAGTTGAGGATGTTATTCAGTTTAGTATCTAATAATTGATGCAAATGAATAGTTTAGTATTTTTGCAATGGTGTATCGATGAAATGTAACGTAAAGCAGATAAATGGATACGTAACTTTCAAGTTACACGATATTCTAAAAAGTTAATTGTTTATGTACATAGATTATCCAAAGAAATTGAATTAAAATCAGGCTTTGGTTTTAAAATTTATTATTGAAGGAGCTGTAATGTATTTAAAGACCCTGGATGCAAACTCTAGACTCATATCATCATCAGTGGGGCTGATGGCAGCCGACTCCTTAACCCCAGACGCTTTGTTGTTGTAATTATCCGCGCTAAGGCTGGGCTCGGTCACCCATCCTAGCGAGGTTTCTTCACTGCTTGCTTAACGTCGGAGATCGGTAGGCGCGCAGCCACTTGCGGCTTGTGCTAGTCGAGTGTTCGAAACTCGTAGTCGAGGAATCGTAGGGCCGCTACAATTATTACGTATAGTTTTAACTACTATTATAGTTTTGTACATCGTACGTTTTTTGTAAAAAAGATTATGATATTTTAGGTACAGAATAGGTTAAAAATAGAATATTATACTTTTTGACACGAATATTCTGATTAATTTTAGTATAATTCGCACTGAAGTTCTTTCTTTAATGTCTTCTGCTTTGAATAAGAACTTGATAGTTTAGAGGAGTGATATTTCACGTGCCATCAATCTAAATTCATTCAGCGACATACAGTAAAATATATAAAATATACAGCACAATATACACGTAAAGAAACATTAAATATTCAAATATCTGAAGAAGCTTCGTTATCGTTCAATCTTTGAACCCAATCTCTCGAAACCATTCAAACATCTTACCACTTACTCCGGATCGCCCCCTAAAACGTGTCTCTATCAACTCCAGTCCCACAGAAACTCTCTGACCATAGATTCTCCCCCACCTCGCGGTGCTCGTGTAATCTCGAGGAAAAAATTCTCGCCGCTTTCGCAGCACTATCGTTGTCCAAATAACTTCTGATATCAGCGATCTTTATCCTTATCGCGCCTAATACGTACGAGATCTAGTCGCGTCAGGAGGATCGTGCCGTCGCGACAATAACGAGGCGACAATCCCGGCAAATGGAACGAACTATGGCGCCTCGCTGTACCAAATTCGAATACGTCGACGTTTGACCGTGAGAAGCGTCGCGACGTCGTGGGGGTTGCGCGTTATCGTTCGTCAAGGGTAGAAGGGAAAAAGTTTCGCAGAAACGTCCCTAGATCTCGTCGTCGCTTTCTCTTTGATTATTCGCGCGTGTGTACACACACACGTACGCATTCCCTTTTCTTTTCTTTCGCTGCGATTTTTCGATAAAGGTGGAATTCTTCTTATAAAAGTGGAAGGTTGTTTTTACGTAGGATTTTAAATCGAAATATCGAATTTTTGTTCATTTACTCTGACAGGGTGAGGCAGAATATTTCGGGGCTGTTTTAATTTCCGTAAAAAATCGTGAAAGTGATCGATGGTTGTTGAATTTTTCATTTGTTGGATATTTGTTTATTTTGTTTTCCATACGCTCTCTGTTTGTCAGATATTTTTTTAGCACGCACGTTTCATGGTGATTTTTACGCGATATTTTTCGCTCTTACGTAGCATCTCAACTTTTTTATCCTGTAGCGTTTCGTACAAACACTACGTTTCCTTTCATACTTACCAATTGTGCTTAGATTTATGACAATCGCGTTTATTCTTCCATTTCTTTTTACTGTTTATAGTATATCTTCAGTTTATCCCTTTTACGACCCATGGCAGACGAGACGAAAAATGAAAGAATGTACGTAATAGCAAAGTTTTCTCACCTTCGTTTTTTTCTTCTTTCCTTTCTACTTATTGCTCGCCTTGATTCGTTATTACAAGATACAATAAAGAATGATATAACAGTGTAATATAAAATACAATTCTTAGAAACTACAATTTTACTGAAAGTAAAACCGCTTCCAATCTTTTACAAACACTCGAGCGTATGATAATTAAACATAGTAAAACACTACCAGAAAAGCTCTATGTTGTCTCCTCGGTGAATAACTCCAGAAAATATCGACTGCAGAATTTACAAACACGCGACAGGCCACACCGTCGCATCTCGTCCGCTGTTCCGCAAAAATTTTCGTTGCACACGTTCGCTTCAAATCACCCTAAAGTTCGCTTTACTACCACCCGTTCTCCCATCCAACGCCATTCTCGCCATTCCCATTACTTACATTCCGACTAAATTACTCCATTCTACGTCACCTCTGTTCTTCTCCATCTCTCCACTCCAAAAACTCGCTCTAGCCACGCCATTTTCACCGCATGGCCGCGTGCAAGCCACCCCCTTGCGCAACGCGTCTTTTTCTTTCGAATCGTCTCGCGCCCTCGAGCTCCACTTCCGGCGAGGTATTTTTCGGTATTGAACCAAACCGTTGCGCTTCACACAAACGACGGAGAAATATATCGGAGAGGACGAGCAAAAGGCTCACGAAAGGGGGGCGGCTGGATGGTGTAGGTAAGGTATGCAAAGGGGCAAAAAGCGAGCAACGTCGTCGGAGGAGACGCGGCAAGAAGGAACGCAAAGTCGACGAAATCCCGTTTAATGCAAATTTCGTCATGCACCGGGGCGATATCTCGCCGTTCTAGAATTAATGTCGCCGATGTTTCCTTTTCATTTCCGGCGCTGTCGCGATCCTCGAAACGTGATGGATAGTCGAGGCATACTGGTCCCAAGTCAAGGTTTCAAGGCACGCTTTGTCTCGAGCTTTGCTAAATTGGCTCCGTTTAGATTAGGTTCGATCGTTGCCAGGGAAATTATCGATGAATTGTGAATTTTTATGTATTCGCGAGAAATTTTTTTTTTTTTTTTTTAGCAGTGGAATTATTTATGTCAGTGGAATTATTTATGTCAGATTCGACAGATACGAAAAGTGTAGAAGATTTATAGATTTTTTTCGTTTCGATTTGTGACTGTAGCTTTGGAATTGTTTGGATCAGGTTGTTCGATCACTTCCAATATTATTGATAAATTGCGAATTTTTATACCTTCACGATTTTTTCGTGTAATAGGAATTAAATTTTAGTACCAGATGGTTTTCCTTATTGTTAATTCGTCGTGTGAAAAATTGTCAACGAATTGCAGATTTTTGTCCATTTACGAGAAAGATGTACATGTTATATAAAAATATGTAGAATATTGAAATTGTGGTATTGCAGATGAAACAATTACTTGGATTTTATATTTTAAATTGTCTTTGTGAACGAATGAGTGAATTTGTCACTTATCATTCTCGATACTTTATTCAAAATTAATTCTCTTCATCCTTGTCATTTAAAACTCGATACCGGTCTGTGAATGTATAATGTATAATATTACAAAATATAAGCAATATCACAAAATGTGTAACGCAATGAATTTTTTTTTTTCCATCAATCAGTGAAAAGACGCAATTAGGCTCCATCTCTCTCGATGGAAGATACCGTGACAATCGCGTCTCAAGGGAGAGGCAATTAGGTGAAATTTGAATGGGCCTAGGCTGCCGCTAGACGATTATGCGCGAGCACGAAGTCCATCCCCGCGTCTTTCACCCTTATGGGGACTGTTACGTCCCCTGGCAGCTTAAAAACGTTTTAACTTGCCGCACGGATAAGAACAGATGGTTCTTCTGTCCCCACGGAAAACACATAAGCCATGCGAGTTAATGCTCGCTGGAATATTCAAAAGTAGTCACGGAACCACTATTTTTCACGGAGTCTCGCCTTCCAGCACGCATTAAGGAAACGCGTCGCTTTTCTTCTTTTCCTTTCCTTTCTTCCAACGACGTCGTTTAAAATTTAACACGTTTCACATCAATAACGCATTGAACGTCCTTTTGCGATGTGTCGTTGTTTAAAAATATCGAGAGAAAACAATATAAAATAGGTATTGGGGATTTTCATTATCACGATCGTATCGGTTCAATTTTAAACCGTTCTAAAAACGCGCGTAAAAGTTGCAAGATATTTCTTGAAAATGAAAGAGGAAGTAAAATAAAATGGAACATTCTAAAAATGTGCATAAAAGTTACCAGGTAATGAAGAATCATCTTAAATAATAAATTTTAAATACGATCGTACTGGATATTTAGGCTTATCGATGTAATGGATAATTGACTGTTTAAACACTTCCATGATCACGTTAAATACTTCTATTAAATTCGTTGTAATTTTTATATGTATACTTGGATCTGTTTCAATTTCGAACAATATATTCGCGATATTCTCTTTCATTACAGAATGTTTTATGTAACACGTGCAATGTATTAAAAAAAATGTTGGAACACGTTCTACATGCATTAAATATCTTGTGATTTCCATACATATTTTTTTTTTAGATCCGTTTCAAACTTGATCGGTACAATTATAACAGTCCTCTTTCACTTCAGTGTTAAGAAAGTTTCAAAATACTTGGCGTAATACACACACACACACACGCGCAAAGAAACGAAAAGATACATTCATAAAAATTTTCCACAAATTCGAGGAACTGCGTAACTCTGCGTCAGTGAATCGTCCTAAACAAACGTTTACGACTAAATTTACCTTTGTAGCACTTCAACGCTGACAAACGATCGCTTCAATCACCTTCCACAAACACAGAGCCCTAAAACCTGGGGTGAGTGTACACTAGTTCATTAACCTCAGACCACAGTCCTCTTCCACTTGTCACCGCAAAGTGTTCTTTAAATAAAAGAACAAAAAAAAAAAAAAAAAAAGAAGAATGTTGCCTCTTTTGCATATTCGGAAGATTCTATTAATCTGGGAACAGGTTCGTAGACACGTAATCCTGCTCGTCTCGTGAAGCTCGATCGATAAATTCCAACGTCGACGTACACGCGTCCAGTCGCGATATTTAATTTTCGCGATCGCGAGGTTGGATCGACGAGCTGAAACGATTTCCGGAGGTCAGAGGAAGGCTTTAATCCGATGATTAATTCAATTAACGACGGCTGCACGATCGATCTGGCGCTGGACGGATTTCAGAGATCGGCAGACAGGACTTTAAGCTTCATTTGCATACCGGTTGATTCCCGAGCCCCGGCGGAAGCCTGTTTCGTCCTTGAGACCGTGGTTTTCCATTAAGAGCACCCTACACGGTGTCTCGAAACGATCTAATCCTGTCAACCATCGAAAAAAAGAAAAAGAAAAACGAGTAACAAGTAAAGATGTAGGATCGTAAGATTTTTCTGTTTTTTTTTTCTTTCTTTCTTTTTCAATCGGGAGCTTTTTGCATAATGAGTTTCATAAATACCTAGAATTATTTTTTGCGTTAAAAATTGTTTTCTTTCACGTAATAATTTGCATCGTTAGCCAATTAGGAAGCCAATTTGGATTTTTCACGAACGCAAGGAAAATGAATTCTAAGCAGTGATTTGGATATTCTGCGCAATTGGAAATTATTTAAATTTTCTATAATTTCTGATTTCCAATCATGTTCAAATTATCCAGTGAGCTCGGTGATATCTGTTGGAGAAATTTTTATCTACAGTTAAATCAATATTTCTAATTAAATTGTCTCGACCAAGAGGATTTTCTTAACTAAGATTTGCTGAAAGAAAATTTGCGTTAAATTGTTCAAATCGATCGATACTCTCAATGTCGATCCAATTTTATAAAATGAGTCAAATTTCAAATATTAGAAAAGAGAATATACTTTATCACAAAAGTATATTTTACAGCTACACAACTGAAAAACCAGCGCGCAAACAGAGATTCGTTTTATTCGTTGAAAATTATAAAAAGTACTGCAGTTTCGACATGTTGCGCAGTCTAGTGCGTTGAATTAAAGGAACACGTGGAATTTATGGTACCGAAGGTGATAAATTTTATTTCTTTCGAGCGCAGTCGATTATAGGAGAAGGAACGAGACAGAGTCAGAGGTGATCCCTCGATTGAAAAAGTTGAAAGAAAGTCGGGGAACGATTTTTTGACACCCGGTGCACTTCAATTGTGCACCAGATCGAAGGCCATCGTCGCAGACGTCGGTTTCACTGTCTAGAAAGTTTCCCGTCCAACCGATACACTTTCGATCCTCCCGGCTTCACTTTTGCTCGCGCGTTGGATCTTCCGCTGCAATTAGCTGAATCCTCTTCGGCCGACGCGAGGTTGTTCCTCGACGTTGATCGAAGAAATCGGTTTCTCCATTGTTGCTCTCGTGAACTGCATGAGATACACTGGATCGTAAAGTTTAAACATTTCGTGGTATTATCACAGTGGTGTTGAAACGAATAGGGGAATAATCAGTTGTAAATTATATATATTATATATATTATATATATTATGTGTCAGTTTAAATTTGACCGAGTATAATTATAAAATTGTGAATTATATCTGATAAATTATGTTTGTCGTGACCGTTGTTTAATTTCATCTTCAGGCAGATGGCAAGTCATTGTCAAACATGTGACTTTTCTGCAAAAGAAGCTTCTCGGTATCGACGATTCCTGAACTATTGGATATTTCTAAAGATTCTTTTGCGAAAAAAATAAAATCTAGAAGAGAGAGGATTTATTCATTAACTTTTTCTTTTGCATCTTTCACGTGGATTTAGTGTATTTGTAACGTTTAATTCACTCTAAGTTCAGTTCAATTCATTCTAAATTCTCGTCAAGAAGCACAATGAAAAATTCGGGTCAGCAACAAACGTAATCAGGAAGAGTTAATAAAATCTCGTCGTCGCGAGAATCGCCGTGAATAAAACAAATTCGTCCACCCTTTCATCCCTCCATTCAATATTTCAATGAAACGGAATGAATATCGCCGGAAACTCGCGACTCGAGCAGCGAGTCAGTCTCCTCTCGTTACGCTGCGGGGGAAAAGCGCGATAGTAAAGGAACGATACGACGCGATAGAGAGCGGAAGGGGGAGGGAGGGGAGGGGAGGGAAAACAGGGGAAAAAGAAGAAAAAGGGAAGAAGGAAAGGAAAAAAAGAAAAAAAAGAGGAGGCGAGCGTTAAACTTTCAGACGAGTGAACCGCCTATCGCGTCGCTTCGGTCCATCGACGTGGAAGAAAGTCGGACGCACCGCGGCTGGGGGTGGAAGGGGAACGCGCCAGGAGCCGATAAATCCTTCGTTCAATCAACTTAAAACGATGCTAAATTATTTGGAAGAGTATAACGGCGCTAAGAGTCGAACCTTTCGAAAATGGTACGCGCGTAAATGGTCGTTCCGTGGGATTATATTTTTCCGCGTTTGCGGGTGGCGAGCCAGGGTGAGAGCGCCCCTTTAAAACGATCGCTTAGGCCCCGGTCACACGAGCACTTGTAAGCGTTAGAACGTCTCTGAATGTTGTTTCGAGAGCGTGAAGAGCGTAAATTTAACGAAGAGGAAATAAGACCCCGAGGGGGTAATTTAACTTTTAAAGAAACAGATCTCATAGT
>KQ435859.1:4089257-4120076 GCA_001276565.1 Melipona quadrifasciata
AATAAATATACAACATGAATAACTATCTTGAGCATTCTGAGTTCATGTTTAATTTTTTTGAATGTAATACATCTTTGTAAAATACATTAAATATCTTGCAATTTACATATTTTTTTTTCAGATTGATTTCATTCAGATTTCTACTCTGATAATTTTTAATTACAATATCGCGATTAAGTTAAAAAATTATGATTGAATTAAAAAATGTTCTATAATGTACATATATCTGTCACACGCACATGTACAACTCGTTCAAACCGTTCCAGTCCAATTAAAACACATCATTTCATTTCCAATTCCCTCTAAATCACTGTCAATTAATCCAACTGATCCCAACGCGGGTCGATCAATTGCAACAGCCTTTTCAATCCTCTTCAATCCCCCCTTTGACTCTGTTATTTCCGTTTCACCCTTTCGTAACTCTCGCCAAACATCTTCAACTCGTTCGAGCGAGCTTTCGCGCTCGAGTTTGAATTTTCATTAAAAATATAGCGAGCGTCGTTCTCGCAGCGGAACACCGGCTGCGTATTCATTAAAGAGTAAAAGACGATTGACGTGCCGCTGCGGGACGAGGTGTGCCTCGACGAGCCTAACCCCTTTTGCTTCTCTTTCAGCTGCTTAATTCCCTGGCGACCGATTTGGACTCCATGCTGAGCGAGCTCTGCACGACCTCGAATTCCTATAAGCGGTGAGTATTTCTTCTTCTTCTTTCTTTGCATCTTCCTGTTCTCTTCTTTCGTCCTTATCTTCTCCGAGGTCAAGAGCAGGGTTATTGAAGACGATCGATTCGATAGATCGTATATTACCTCGTTCGTAAATTTCTCTCGGATTGGATCTCTGTGGATCTTAGCGAGAGAAATGTTGATTTTAGTGTTATCAAAATCGTTAAATTCAGGGTTAAAATTATTAAGGGAAGCCAAGTAGTTGTTTTCGAGTAGAAAAGAAAACATTTCGAAAATTATTTATCATCGCTTGTCGTCCCCTTGATATACAAGAATTTGATATTTCGTACTACAATTTTTATGCTATAAAATTAGATTTTCGAAAGATTCCAGAAGATTGTTTATTGTGTCGTCGCCTTCGAATATTACGAATTAAAAAATGTCCTCCAATTGAAAATACAGCAAACTCGAATTCAGTCTTCCCGTTGTGAAACGTTACGGGGGAATTTATTCAGATTAACGGCAAGTTTCAAGAGCACGGAGTAATGTAATAAACAGACACATTAAGGACTATAACGCTATCTTAATAGTTATAGAACTAATCTACTTTATAAATAATGTAAACGTGCCATTGTCTTTATGAAGTTGTATTCCCAAAGCAGCGTCGACTCTAACGACACGTATTTATCATCAACGAAATTTCTGTCCTCGAAGGAATCCACCGTAGCAACGTTAATTCATCATCGTCTCTGCGAAATTTCTATTTCCAAATTAAACCACAGTACGCTTAATCAAATTGGTCAACATATGCACACATTGATATTAATCAAATTGCTGCACTTACTTAAAACAATTCAATTAATCAGTGTGTTAACTAATATATTAAAATTTAATTAATATGTTAATTACTCGAGACATTTAATCGTCAATACGTTACGGTACGAAGTTACATCTCGTCATATCGATTCATTTGTTTAATTATTGATATTGATAAATTTCAATAAAGTAAATTCAATAAATATAACTTCATTTAATTACATTTCATAGAACATTTTTCAATTTTTCTCTCTCATTTAATTCTATTACATCAAAAAAAATTATATTAATATATGTATACATTTTATTAATATCTTTATTTTATTCTTTTAATTTTCACCGACTTGACACGTTACATTTCATTCGCGCGTTCAATCGGTCATCATTGTAGAAAAGGAAAGCAATCACCCTGGGAATTCAATTCGGAACATCGTAATTGGATTACTTTGGAAGTTTCAAAGGATCGAGTCCAACTCGTCGAATATTAAATCTCGCGAGAAATTAATCACCTGTAACTGCGCTTCGAGTATCCGTGGAACGCTGATAATCAACGTACTGTGGATACTCGGGAAAGAGGGGCGACGACAACCCTTTGGCGTGGCCATGGTTAAATCGCGAGTTCCCGTGAAATTTACGATGGAAATCTTGACGACGCCTGGGTAGAGTGGCCACGTGCACGCGGAATAATTTCCATATCGTAAGGGCTCCGCGGTGATCTATGGTCGATTTCGCCTACAATATCCACGATGCTGTATGGGACACTGGGTATTACGACCGCCTCCGTTGGATTAAACACGCGCGCCTAACTTTCGACATTATTGCGTGGCCTCGATTTATTATCGCCCCGTTGAATTATCGTTGGAACGTTCGTCATACGTTACACTGGAATTGCTCGGACATTTCTTTCGAGTTTCAACCGCCTTGGTCCGCGAATCGTATCGATTCTTCTTGTCAATTTTCTTCTGGCGTGTTTCGGCGTTCCCTTTTCATTAGAATTACGTTGATTCAGTCAACGTGTACGACAGTTTAGGAAATAATAAGTTGATAATAGAAGAATGAAGTAAGCAAAATATACTCCTCTGAATTAAAGTTATGTACCGCAAAGTTATTAAGAAATCGTACTCTACACTGCAAATAATTTGATGTCAAAGTTTGAAATGAAACAATACGGGATTTATACCGAGTTAAAGTTATCTTCGCGAATAATTTTATAGGAAACGTGTCCGAATTTGAGGTGAAACAGATGAATGGATCTCGGAGATTTACTGGATGCCAGTGGCGGAAAACACGATTTCGATAAAAGTGTGTTCCAAATTCGAACGTCGAGTTCATCCTCCGTAATTATTTCTTCTGATTTAAAGTCTGGCAAAACTGCTAATTCACGTAAACGATTAATTCGATACTTTGCTAAAGACGAGAATGCAACAAGCTGTATCACGTTGCAGAGGGTTAAGCTTCGTCTCAAAATAAGGCGCCGCTGTTTTCTGAAAAGAAAAAAAAAAGAAGCGACTTTTCTCAAACAAGAGAAGCAAATTCTTTCTCTCGACTTTTGGAAACTACTTTTGGCGACGTGTACTCCCTTGAAAAATCGCCGTAATAAGAAGAAGGGGGCTGATTATTCCGACGAACATTAAAAAATCTGGTTTCGGGGAGGAAACGACAGTCGGGTGGCAGCCAAAAACGATTACGCATAATATTACGACGTTGATCCCGGGACACGTGGCGCGAGTTGGGTCGTTTACTCGCGGGAAATTTTAATTTCGCACGTGTTTATCGTTCCATCGTTTGTTGTTCCATCGATTTTTCCACTTTTTTTCCACAGCTTTCTCGTTGCTCGATCTCTTTCTTTTTCATCCTCTCGGCTTTTCTACCTCGAGAGAGACGAGATGCAGAAACGAGGTTGAGATGAAGATTGATGCGACGGGTTTCCTTCGTGGAAATTCAATTCGCGAAATTGTTTGAAATTGGAGGAAACGGATTGCTCGTTGAAAGCTGGACAGCAAGGACGGCCCGTTTATTAATTTATACGTTCGGTTCGCGAACGAAGTTTCAGTCCGATGTTAACGCTAGAACCAACGGAATGATTAATTCCAATCAGTCTCGCGCAACTTTTCGTGGATACATTTCGTAGTATTTGGAATTGTTTTTTCTAAACTGTGTCGCGATTCTCCGTCTGAGACCGTCTAGATTTGCGACTGCGTCATTTTCTTTTTCTACGATCGAAATGTTTTATCTTTATTGAAATTACAAAGAGAAAAACGGAGAATTCGAAAATAAAATATATCGGACAAGCAACGAAATGTACAATTTCATAAAAATATGAGGATAAAAGTTTCTCTTTATCGAGCTTCTTTTTCAAAATTTCCCTAATTTTATACTTTAGTCATCGGTGATTTTAGTATTCAGCTTTCAACAGTTTCTGAAAATGTATGAAATTTCGACGAAAATGCATTTCATATTTTAAATATTATAACGAATATTTTTTTCTTTCTTTCGCTCTCCCGTGAACCATCGTCATTCGAAATTGATATCGTACGAAATATCAACTCGATTTCTCTACGCTAATTAATCTCACGAAGGATGTTAATCGCAGAAACATTCCGGGCGTTATCTTCGCGGAATCCGAAAGAGCCCCTTGTTCTCAATTTCGTCGCAACTTTAAAAGTCGCCGACCATTCGTAAGCAACTTGTATAATCTATCAAGATACCCATCTGGTCGTTTGCCGGAAAGTTCCCGAGCTTCCCCGGTGCAAAGCGAGTCCCACGATAAATTCTGCAGTAGCGAGGTTCACTCTCGTTGTTCGAGAATAATCGATACTAGTTTGGCGAGACAAATTTGTCTATTGAACAAATATTTAATTCAGAAATCTAGGATATATTTAGAAAGACGAGAAATGCATGTTAGGAAGTAAAAGTATTTCAAAGTTATTCAGAGGGGGAAAATATTTATTTTAATAATAGATTTCAACCAAAGAAAAGTGAAGAGAATTTGTAAATTGCTCAAGGACTATTTACTATTTTATTTTAAAGGGAGAAAATTGTCAGAAAATATGTAAAAACGGAAAAAGACATCTAGGAAATAGAAGAACGAAAATCTTAAAAATGTATTTGGGGCAAAGACAAATGTTGCAAAATAATTGAAATATTCTTTTAAAAACCTTGACTGCTGAAACCAGTTGCGAAACACTGGATGGTTCGAACAATCAAATAACCTTTAAATCCCCACTTTCTCTCATGAAGGACCTACAATTTTTTATCAATCAGTAATCCACTAATTGATCGTCCTGTTAATTCTCTGTTAACCATAACACAATAATAATCCTGTGAAAACTAATAACTAATACTCTGGCCTGTAACGAAGCTTTCATCGAAATCATTCGAATTATTTCCATTTGTGTTGATTCGTGTCACACGCTCGAACAAAATCATCTCCATTTTACTGAAACGAGGTAATTGTAATTCGTACAAATTCAGTCGAATTTGTTGAAATATCGGTCTGCCTGCAGTCGCGTCGATTCCTTAAAATTTACATCAATTCGAACGAACTCGTTTGCATAAATTTTCAGTTTGTACGTACGTCTCTGCGATATATGCGCACATGTATCGACGTATGTATCTCAATTAACTGGAAATCACATATAACTCTACCGGAATTTACATACATTTATTTCCCGTTAGGCCATTTCACGAGAATGAAATCAATTCGGTGCAGAGTAGCGATACAGTCGCTCCTTCCTCTATATTCCACGCTAAAAGTAGAATACGTCAAAATATCGTTGAATTTTGAAATTCTGAATTACGAGAACGCGACGCTTTTGCACGATTGCAGGAAAATTTCAAACCTCACGAAGCGTCGTTGATCCGCGATATCATCGGCGCTTCAGCTGATCGCAAAAATCGAGTTACGAGTACAGAACAGAGACGTTCCATCCCGAAGCGAAAAGCAACGATGAAAGGGGATGAAAGGGGATGAGGCGGGCAGACGTGGTGGACATTTCCGGGGTAGCTGGAAACTCGTTGCAACAGGAAAGAGAAAAAAAAGGGGGGAGAGAAAGGGTGAAAGAGATATGAAAAGTGGGAAGAGAGAAAAAAGATGAGAGAGAGAGAGAGAGAGCTTTTTTCTGAATTCTATCCTCGTTTATTTGTGTCATTTATGAATAATAAATAGTATATAATATATAATTAATAATTCAAAGTTATATAATAAATAGTTCAAAAAGATCGAAGGCGAGGAAAAAGTGAGAGTAAGGAATGGAGAAAAATTAAGAAATCTCTAGAAAAAACGACGAAGAGAAAAGCGAAAAAAGAAATGAAAGATAACAAAAATGATAGACAGAGATATCGTAGAAAAAGTGAAACTACAGAAAGAGAGAGATAGGAAAGGAGCAAGAGAAGCATTTCAAGATAGAAATTATAGACAACAGAGCGAGAAATGGAAACGAGCGAACAACGAAAAGAGAAGAGGCAGGAAGCTTGAAATACGCGAAAATGTAAATGTTTAAATGAGGCAGAATTTTGGAAAGAATCTGAAACAATGCGAAATGAAAACCAGACAGAAAGAGTGGAATACACCTAAAAAAAAAAAAAAAATACATTCAGAGATAGTTAGATACATGTTACACGTTAACAGATATCGAACAAGAGACGGGAAAAGAATTGGAAATAACAACGTAGGAGGGACAGGAGCTAGAACGGAGAAAAGAACGGGTACAACAATGGAAAACGAGGAAAGATACAAAACGTAAAGGAAGATATAGAAACGTAAATACAAAGGGGAGGCAGAGAAAATGAACAGGCGACACACAGAGGGAGAGAGAGGAGAAGTCAAGCTCGATACGAACGACGGCGCGACGAGAAAAAAATGGAAATTTCATTCGCGTCAACAGCGAGCGATACGCGTACGCGCCGGTGAAAGAGTAACTCGACTCGTTATCGGACCGCGAGCTCTTCCGTATCGAGTCGATCCTCTTTTTTCCGTCGTTTTTCACGCCGCCGTCGGTCGACCAGCGTGCCGGAATTTCCTCTCCGGGCACGGATAAAAAATAATTCGAACGCGTTTGGGAATTCGTCGCGACGAGTGGCTCTCGCAAGCTTAACCGTGTTTCTACCTTCGTCCTTCTCTCTCTCTCTATCTATCTATCTATCTCTCTCTTTTCTTTTTTCATTATTTTTCGTTCTATGCAAATGCCGCGAGTTGAAGCTTTAACGGGGGGATTCGCAGGAAATAAGAAGAGGTGGAATAACGCTCTGTTGTTTCGGGGAAATTAGTTTCTGCGCGCAGTGCACGTTCCACCGGTGTGCATGGCGTTTACGCAAATATTTGCGGATGTCTTAATTACGTGTTGTAATTAGATATTTATATCTGCGTTCTCACGAATGCCACGTGATGTACGTAGTTTATGAAACACGAGTTATTCGTGTCTTTGCGAGTTTCATATTTTTATTCGAGCCGAGAGTGGATCGGCATCTTGTAAGTGGAAACACGAGGAAATCGTAAATATCGTTTTCTCGAAAATTTTCGTTTTCAATGATAATTGCCTGACTAGCGAAATTGAAAAGTTCGTACAAATTGGAGTACTCGTTTCGACTAAAATAACTAGCACGATACTCTGCGACATTGAGTATTAAATTATACAACGTACGTATTGAACTTTTGTTGCACGTAAAAATTCCTGTACGAGTACTTTCAAACAATATTCAAAGACTTTTGCGTGCTGAACACGTTTGAAAGCTGAATCGCTCGGTCTCGATAATCGATTCGCTCGAAGAATTCTCCAATTCCGCTCCTCGACCGTAAATTCCCCGATTCGACGCGAACGCGAACGCGAACGTTCAAAAGCAACGTCCTGGCGTATGATTTTCGACATGTACCGATCAGATTTTCAGCGCCGCGCCACTGTCACTTGCAGCCCCTGGAACAGAAGCGACCGTCATCGCGTCCCACCCCCCGAACTAGGGCGGGCCGGTGAAATTGAAATGAAATTCCGTCCCTAGGCCGCAACCCCGCTGCCGTTTGAATTATTATCGGCCGGTAATCTCGCTAAAAAGTTCGCCTCCTCTCCCCCGTTGAAATATCGCCGTTCTTTTCGTTCCTCCCGCAACCCTCGCCGTTTCCTCTTTTCACTTCTGCTGTCTTTCCTCTGTTCGCTACGTCGCTCTTTCCGCCTTCTTAGCTCAAACGATTATCAATTATTTCTGCAATTAGCGAGACAATTCTGTGCAAATTGTTCGAAGGTCAATTTCTATAATCGAAAATTTTTGTAGCACACGTTATCACTTTGCAAAATCAATCTCTGCAACGAGACAGAAAATTCCCCCAACGCAAGTGGAAATAACAGAAGAAAGATAAATAGAAATTTATTTCAACTAGTAAATGGATATTTTTTTATTTAGTTTTAGCTTGTTACGCGCACTCTGTATATTGTTACGATAGTATCGGGCATTGTGTCACTCTCTTTATTTAAAAAGTTCCTTCCGTTTGCGAAAGAAGATTTTGAAGAACTTTCGTAACTGATAGAACAATTTAATCGCAAAGTTACTTGTACAGCGAGATTTGGCAGTGACAGTCGAGTGTTTTGCGCTTCGCTGTGAGGCTTTCTTCGAGGCCTCTTCACCCGTTACAACAGCGTCGACCACGAGGGTTCTTCCCATCAAAGTGTTTCTTACTTGTTACGAGTGCCCCGCCGTAGATTCCGCTGTTTATTAACTTGTAAATTACGACAAGGCATTTCTCAAAATTTAAAAAATTTAAATTAATCAAGAGCGACGTTTTCAAATTTAAAAAAATGGAAAACGTTTATTTAGATTACGCGATTTGGAATCATTTGTCGTTAACCCTTTCGCGATTGCGTTTGGCAGGAAAATTTTTCTGACATAACTGTAATAAAAAGTTTTTATAAAATTACAAAAGTTTTCCGATATGATATTACAATTGCACGTACATTTCTCTCCTCGTCAGAGAAACATAATGCACTGAAATCAAGATCAATTTTGAAAAATTTTTTCCATTGGTTAATAAAACAATTTATTTCCTTCGCGTCTTGAACATTGTCACATCTATTAAGAATTTAGAATTCATATAAAAAGAGAAAAATTGTCCGAGTAAAATGATCTAACGCTTTTCTCCTCCGGTTCGAGAAACCCATTTCGACGACCAGTTGTATTAACAGAGGGCCGTTTAATGAGCGAAAAGCTCGTGAAATATTCGCGGATCACGTACGTCGGAGAAATAATATGGCGGCTAATAATATACGGGAGAGAGAGAGAGATTTCGTAAGTGGGACGGGATGGGAAATCGATGGTTCGATTTCTCATCCGTCTGACAGATTTGTTCGTTTATTTTTCGTTGCTTCTGCTCCGCTCGAAATTTGATACGTGACGTCTGCGATTGCAGGGCGATGTTGAGGGAGCGGGATGATTAATCGAAAGTGAAAATTAGGTACAGAGTGTAAAGACGTCTTGTTGGACGTCTCTTTTTTTACAAATTTGTACAAACAGAATCGCAGCTAATCTTTTGAACCTCGTAATTAAACTGTCTTCGAGTATCGTTTTGCCAAATTTAAAACCAAACTTAAAATTGTGGCCTATCTTTGCAATACCGGAACAAATCATCATTATATATCTCGATTTTAGTGAAACCAATTTTGGAACTCGAATTTCACTCTCGCTTTCATCTTCGCAGCAACTTCTTTATTGAAAAATTAAATCTAAATTCCGACCTCGTTAATCAACGTAAATATATCTAGTACAATTCCTCCAATCTTCCATTGAATAAAACAGGAATATACTGCCTTCTTAGTTGCCTTTTGTTGTGAATAAATGTATCGTAATAAACCAAGAAAGTAGAACAGTATAGATTGTACGTTGAAATGTACAACAGATCGAATGAATCAACGAAAGAGATTAGTTTTTTTTATTACTACATATTTTGTTCAGGAGGACTACAGTTAAAATTCATTTAGTACAGTGATACGTTTAACCACAATGTAACTCAGATTGCGTTGATGAAAAATTTAATATCCGTTGCACGCACAAAATTATCGAAGCAATGTTAATAAATATGTCACGCGTTAACTCGACGATAACTCTTTTCACCGATGATGCCAATGAGATCTCTCTAGTCTCCAGAGAGTCTACAATGAAATCCAAACATTAATCTCCATACGTCGAAGCACCACCACCGAAACTCTTCAGAATTTCTCCAGAGCGCGTTTCACTTTCCCTTTCGTCCTCGAAATGCGCTATCACCGCCGACGCATCGCAACAAATCACCAGCAACCTCTTAATCCGGGTTCCGTCATCCGCACTACCGACGTCAGACGCGCAACGCAGTTCGTTCTCCGCAGCTCCGATTCCAATTTGTTATCGCTGGAAACCCCTTTCTTTCCCTCCCCCGTGGATCTCGTTAATTCGAGCCGGTCGCCGGGCGCGTTGTCTACATAATCATTAAGATAATCATCCGTGTCGGGCGGCGCGACGCGCAGGCTATCGTAATCGATGTAGAGCATAAATTGGATACACGCCGGTTCCCTCGGGCAACGTCGATTCCCCCCTATCGGCCGCCTCCCGCCCTGGTTGTCCTTCGATCTCTCGCCTCGCGATCGATAACGATCACGTTCGATCCTGATAATTGGCCAGCTTGTCGTTAATCATCCTGCTACTCTGGCGTCGGATGGACGCCGAGGTAGCTCGAAACTATGTGTCGATGATTTATACAGGGGGGGGATTCTTGACTACCGTGCGACGCACCGCGAAATTTCTTCCCTTTCGATTTCGCATAGATCGCGCCCGTAAACTTCTAAACTCCCAAGAGCTGATTTTTATCGCAATTTCTCTCTTACTTTAAATGGTATTTCGAACGTTTTTAGTTTAAATTAATCAAAATTACTCTTTAGCTCAAAAACAATAAAAAAATCCGTCGAAACTTCTTTTTATTACGATTGAAGCTATCCGAGATTACTATCCAGGCCTTGAGTGTTTTATAAGTTGCAACAAATAAACACGTTTTCTAAATTGCACGTCGGTTTTACGTCGCGATGTTTCTCAAATAAGGTTCGTTCGATTCTGATTGGGCCACAAGAATGATCGAAATGTGTCGTATGACGGACAACACTCGCGCGTCGCGCGTGAGGTTAAAATAATTCTCCAATTGAAGGCATAAAAATTCCAGGATCCTTCTCAAAGTATTCTGCGGTACGCTCGGAACAATGGCGAGTGGAAGGAAAAATCTCGCGACGAGCAGGGTGAAATCTATTATCGGCAGAATTAGCGGCGCCTGGGGGGCACGTATTTCGACGACACGCCCTTTGTCTATGGCTAACGATACGGGGTGGCCGGATAAGGGTTGCTCACCCTCGCAAACATCAGACTCGCGTTAGTCGTCAGAAATCAGGGGGATATCCGGTGGCAGCCGGAGAAACCAACCCAGGGGAATCCCTCTGTGCTCCTCCGTCTCGCTTCTTCGGTTCCCTTTCTTTTTCCCTTTCTGCGGCGCTCTCCTCTTGTATCGAGTTTCCCAATAATTCGATCGGTGCTTTTGCTCCGTCTTCTCCTCCTGCTCGTTTCGATCGCCAGGATTTCGTTTCTTCCTCCCCGCGGGAGAGAAAATTCTCTCTCTCTCTCTCTCTCTCTTTCGTGAGAGAGTATATTCTCAGAGCTACTACGATGCAGCCCGAGTGTCTGAGTGGATTTTCAAATGATCGAACACGGCGGACGAATAGTTTCTTCCGATGCGGGCTTGTGTCCAATGTTTTCTTCTCTTCTTTTTTCATTGTTGCAACATCTTTTATTGATTTTTATTCATTTTCCAGAGGTACTTTTCTTCAGTGGTCATTTCTTTTTCTTATTACTGCAGTTTTTTGTTTGTTACTTTGATTATTAACATTTTCGTCCGAGTAGTGAGAATTCATTTTTTTATACGCTGTCTATTGCTTTTGAAATTTCTTTTTCTAGCTAACATATTTCCGAGTAGGTTAGGTTACTTACATCTCCTACTATTTTATTTTTTCACACTGCTTTCTATATGGAGGAAAAATTCTTTTCATTTTGCATTTTCGTCTTTCATTGCTGGATAATTTTTATTATTGTAACTCTTTCGACTTATGTTTACTGTCAGATTTCTAATTCATGCTCGTTTCATCGCCATTTGAAAGTACAACTGCAAAACTTTGCGATTGAAACGAGGACGAGGATCCGGAAAGTTTGAATTCGCACGACACATTGGAAATTGTTTTCCAATAATAATAACGAGTAAATAAAAAATATTGAATTTTACCGTTTGTTAACTTATCTTTAAAATAAGAGTACTAGTGAACGTGCAATCGATAAAATAAATCGAGTTCAAAGGGTTAATTGAAAGGAATAAATAATCTTCTTCTCGGAGAGTCATCGATCAGTACGTACGTACGTACAGACTTGCTTCAACCTACGTACGTATCGAAACGACGAACGTGTCAAATTTCAACGTCCGTCAAGCTGTCGAGCAATTTCTCCGAATG
Source organism: Melipona quadrifasciata (assembly GCA_001276565.1). Taxonomy (NCBI): domain Eukaryota; kingdom Metazoa; phylum Arthropoda; class Insecta; order Hymenoptera; family Apidae; genus Melipona; species Melipona quadrifasciata. The sequence continues at coordinate 4,101,232 of KQ435859.1, forward strand.
AATTTCGAAACGACGCTGGTGGACGCGCGTCGTACGCGCTATAGTCTCGTTATTATCTCGGACCAGACAGACATCGTGCACCGCGATGTCTGGGGCCCCGATATCACCAAGTTTCTGACAATCGGTTAATTTCCGGGCGGTGTCAACGCCAGGTGTTGTATCATTTCACGCACGAATCGCACAAAGATGTCAGATGTTGCGAATACGCGGCGGCGGCCGGTGAACAAGCATCGAGGACGTCGCTTATGTCATGGGAACGGAGACGACTGTCGACGCGACGAATTCAATGAATCACGAATCTACATTCGCTGCAGAGTCTCTCGATTTTTATGCTAATAGGACGTTCCTTTATCTCGAACGGCGAGGCTTCCGGTTCGTTTGATATAATATCATGCGTCACCACTCTTCATCCTGAGAATTGGTACAATTTTTTCGTGCAATTTTATGCTTTTGTATCTTTTGTTATCTTTTGTTTCATCGAGTCGCAAAAGTAGAGTAAATTCCTTCAATTCCGGCTTAATTTTCTTTTCACTGTTCGTGACATTGTTGATCCGATTTCCGATTTCATTTCCCTTTAAATTGCTTCGTCGTCGGATTCTAATTTACTTTCCAGCGAATTGTTCACCAAATTACGAAAATGGAATATTTTAATTTAATTTCCTTTTATTTCTTCGTTGTGAAGAAAATTGTGTAATAATTTTGTACTTTGATTTGAGTATTTTTAATTGACTTTTTTTATACATAAGCGTTCGGAATATCGATCACGAATTAGCTTCTTTACTCGTTTCTTTCAACTAGAAACCTGTTGATTAATTGACCGTCTTTTGAATGATATTCTCGAAAATGCGAATTTGCACAAAAATCCACAAGCTAATCGTCGCCAGCCGCCGAAAATTTATTGTAAATCTAAAAAACTCAGAGAAAGCTTTGACTTGTAAAACTAAAAGGAAGAAGAAGTCTGTTGCAAGATTCAGACGCTTCATCTACTCTCACTTAAAATACCATTAGTCGCTGTAACTTGTTAATGGACGTCAACCCCGATCTACGTATAAATCAGCAGCCAAATTAACTACATGTAGTAATGCATCAAGCACGGACGTTAATACTGAATCCGATCGAGCAGCGTACGTTACCCCAAAACACCGTAAATCAATGATGTCATAGACGTCTGCCCGGCGTCTAAGGTGTTCCTTAACAGGCTTCTAAAACTGTCAACCGCAGACCCTAGTGGTATCCACATAAATTCCACGGGGAGAATCCCGGGAGCAAGGATCCTCCAGGCGTGGTTGGATACGCGAACAACGTCGAACGAAGAGTCTACTTTGCCCCCTTTCCCTTGTATGCACTCGAGGAGATGGAAGAACGAAGAAAGGAATAGAAAAAGAATAGAAGAAGATGGAGAAACGAGAGAGATGCAAGGAAGAGAGAAGATTTTAAAATTCACATCGCAAGTTTGTTTCAAAATAAATCCATACTACATTTCGCGCTACTACGTATTTGTTTCAACACTGAAAAATTGTTTCAACTTTGAAAAAATTAGCAAAGTAATTTTTAAACGAAAATTAAAAGGTTGTATCATCCACAAGTAGATAGTATTATATTATTTAGTTGTATTATCTTGCAATACTAAATACCTATCGAGAGTAAAAGATATCTTCAGACTTTCGAGCGAGAGTGCGTCAAATATTCTATTTCAGACTTCCCAAATACCGAGTATCTCTCTCTTTTAATTCCAACAAAATAGTGGATACGGCTGCAGATAATGAAACCACAGAGAGAAAGCTAACAGATGTAACAATAAAAATTAGCAACGGAAAATTCTCGTTGAAGTCTTTCTTCGTCGAAAGTCGTCGAACAACGTCCCGACACCCAACGTGAAAGGGGAGCTCTCAGCGAAGATGGAGAATCGAACATCTCCAGGTCCTCGAGTCCAGTCCGCTGAACATCGCCGTGTACAATCAAATTACACTATTCATCTAACTAAGCATCGAGCCTCCTCTAAATAACAAGCGGATGTTAATATCCGGACGTGGCACAAGGGGAAAGTCCGAGTGAGTCCTACCTGTTCATCGATCATCCGTCAGAGTCAATGTAGTGTCAACCGTTGGTCTAAACGATTCTCATTGCGCGGCGGTAAGTAACGAAGCGCGAAGATTAACGAACCGGTCGTTGGCCAGATAAACGAGGAAAGTGGCGGTCGCTCCAGTCGCGGATATTAGCGCGATCCTAAGCGGCGCCGCAAATTATCGTCCTCATATCGCGCTGCAATTCCGCAACGAGATTCACTTTCGAGAGCGGGCCGCATTAATGGCCGCGGAATGGCTCCTACGACCGCCATAAATTCCTCTTGCCCCTTTGGCTCCGCGTGTCCGACCCTGCCTCGGCTCGGCTCGGCTCGGTTGCCGAGGGGGCCCCGGGATTTCGGTCCACGGGATACCACGGTTTCCTCCCGCCGTATAAATTCGACTTCCACGGTATAAATTTCACCCGACTGATTCCCTTCGAACGTTTATGCGAGCGAGTGTGTCACGTTGGCCGAGAAAGTTTCCCTTGTCTGCGGGTGAAAGGTGAATTTTGACGCGGGAAGCTGAGAGTTGACGGAAGAAACGGGAAATCGATATATCGACCGTTTCGTTCGATCACCTTTCTATCTTTCTTTTCGATAGAAAAATTTAAAACTTTCAAGAATTTCTTTTACGATTTGATAGTCTCTCCTCGCTAGTTGTGAAATTTAGCAAACCAATTCTGGTACTACTGCTGAAGGCTTTTTCATCGTACGCGTCGGATAAAATTTTTTTATGAACTTGCACAGCGTTTTTTTTTTTTTTTTTTTTCTCTTAAATATATTATTATTAATATTTATATATATAATACGTAGTTTAACAATTTAAAAAATAGAACTATAAGTTTCGACAATAATTGATTTCAAGTAAAGAGAAACAATATAAATATTTAAAAAAACCATCTCCTCTTTAAAATACACATTCGTCGTTCTCTTGAACCATTCACCCAGTTCTTCCAACGTTCTCTTACGCTTTCGACCGAGAAAATACCACGATTTGTCCCAATCGTATAACCGTGTCTTGTACTGTTCCTTGTACTGACTCAGCATCCGCCACCAAAGTCTATCAAACACCCAATTCACACCAAATCTCGAAACGACCTCCAACACCTGGACCATTGTTCGTGGGCGATTCCTTCTTCCGAAAACGAGAATCCAAGAACCTTTGTCCGACAGAAGGGGGAGCGTAATTGGGATGATTGCACCGCGTGCGATCGGTGGCCAGTGGTCGTGGAGGTTCGAACGCGATTAGCAGAATGTCCGGTCGAGCTAATCCGAAAGGCTGGTCTCGTCCTCCGGTTCTTTTACTTGGCCACGTTGGCCCTCACGGGCCAATTTTCTTTCGCGGTCGTACGCCTTTTCAGTCCGACACCTTAACGGCGCGGTGACACGCGTCGCCACGCTCGTCGACCTTTCTTCGTCCCTAACGGCCTGGAAGAATGGAAACTGACGAAACGCGCGAGGGCGGGCACGCGGAACGACGTATCATCTCGCTCCGGTTGTCCTGAACGGGTAGTATTCACGATGGCGATTGTGCGTAATTAGGCTGATTCTTTAGGGCAGTTATCGTGGACATATTTTCGTGGTTGAGGTCCTTGGGAAAGGGTAGGTTTGAATTAGGTTTAATTCGGGTGTTAAAGCCTATATATATATACCTCAGTTGAATTTTAATAATAACATACTACGTTTAAAATAATATTATTATTATTCAATTCGTTACGTTTAAACGTCTGACTACCAAAATGGTCAAAATGACCAATTTATAATTTTCCATACTTTTAGATACTCGAGTGGTTTTTTAATAAAATATGCTGATAGAAGTTTGTGTTGTTCTTCTCTTACCTTGCGCTTTAATTTCTTTGCCACAAATATTACACATTAGTCGTCGATAGCTCTACTTCGCAAAATTTCGCTCTACCTATATACTAGTCGATTCCACATTTGCTTCTCGTTTCAATCAACCAGAGTCTGATTGATCCTCGTCAAATCAAGCAGATTCGTTCCGATCGAATTTGAAATTCCGCTGTTTCGATTAAAACTTTCCGCGCCTCCAGTCTCAGACGCTCGCCCAGGGAAAAATCAATTAAATGCCCCGGAATATTGAAATGGAACGCCCGATTCGTAATAAGGACGTTCGGTTATTTAAAATATGCAAAAATACGAGAAGAAACGGGCGCAGCGCGGGGATTCCCGAAAAAGAAGCTCCGCTCTGTTTTCCCCGGTGTTTCTCTAATTTTCCTGCCCCTTCCACCGACGCGCTCTGCAAACTTCGTTGCAGCAGGACACTCGTGAATCTTTCATGTGTCTTCCCCTTTCCTTTCGTCCTCCTTTCCACCAATTTCCCTCCACGGTTGTCCCGCGGAGAGTCAGCGGAAGGAAACGGAACGGAGCAGGCGACTCAATCGATACTGGACCAGCCTTGAATTATGCACGCCGACTTGGCCAACGGGAAACGAACCGTTTTTTGCCTTAAGGTGTGCCTTTACGCGGCGTCGTCGTGAAAATCGCGTGTTGCAAAAAGAGCGAGAGAAGACGGAATTTTACCGTTCAGTCCGAGCAAGACCGATTTTACGAATTTTATTCCCTGTTTCAAGGTGGTTCCCTAGAAAGCAAGATGTGGAGAGGATGTTGCTGAAACACGGTTGGTTTATTCGATTTGGGTACGTTTCGTGGTGAATGCACGAAGAGAGAGGTCTTCTTCGAGTTGGATTTGAATAGTTGTGAAAGTTGGGACAAAAGGATTTTGGTAAATTTGACAATTTAACGAGAGGAAGATGTTGACCGAGCGGTTTGTAAAATTTTATGATTTTTCACCATTGAAGTTCATTCAAGTTTTATAAACCAAGGTTTGTGAAAGCAATTTTTAAAATAGTGCAATAATACCCAATTCTCTTTATGAAATTATATCAAACTCAAACACTTTATTTAAATCGTCAAAAAATATAATTCAATATATATATCACAAATAAATTTGTACATGTTCAAACAATATTCATACTTTTGTAAGAAAGATTTAAAAAATACAACCTAGGTAAAAAATAAATGATAATCTGTTACTAGTATTATACATTTTTGCGCGCTAATACAAAATGGTACAATTATTGCTCTTTCCCACAAACTCATCGAAATACGCAGTCTAGTCATTTACAACCCTCAAACAACTATTTCGTTACCCAACAATCTGTTCCAAAGTTAAAAATTTGCCAAGTCGGTGGAGAAGCTTCCAAGTGTTAATTCTACCAGTTCAACGATAAACGCGCACGTTACGCAGACAACGGCCCAAAGCTTTGAATTTATTAAACTTTAATTAAATTTCGAACATTCCCGTCGTGCCCGAAACTCGTGTCCAAACGAGTTCCAAAACTTAAATCAGCCGGTTTCGATTTTAATTAAAACTTGAAACGTCCGTCGTGCCGCGAAATAGCGCCGCGGAAACTCCGGGCGAAACACGCGGATCGACGACACGAAACGCCTGGTCGGTGCCGGTTTCCAAGGCGGATGACTTTCCCAGCGATTATTCGCGCCGTGTCACGGCCAGCCATTATTTCGAACAGCTCGTCTCTGTCGCAACAGGTGCACACGAGTGCGGACGACAGTGCATTGGCGGAAACGCGATCGGATTCATGCCACAAAGTTCGAAGTTCGAAGTTCTTCGTTCCGCGGATGTCAAAGTTGACGTGGACGCGGGCATCGGGGATTGTCGGATCGTTCGTCCACGCTGTCAGACGCGAAATGTTCCGAAATGTTTGGAGAAATGAAATTTCTATTTTATAGTTTCTGTCCTCCGCTTTGGAAAAGCTAGAATCCGTAGTTTCGAGGGATTCGTATTTTGGTCTCTGTTCTGTACTTTGAAGAAATGGAATTTGCATTTCAGTTTTCCTGTTTTCTCGTCGAAGAGATGGAATTTGTACTTTAGTTTCTGTTCTCTCGCGAAATCGCGAGGAATTGCTCTGTCCGCGAATTTTGACATTGCACCTTTCATTCCAATTGCTTCAACCAAAGAAGAACTTTCACCGTTCGATCAGTCTAAAATATTTTTGCACGTGATGTTATTAGTTTAATAGGAAAAATTGCAAATAAATAATATAATTTTTATTACAGCAAGATTTATTATTCGTACGAGTGACAATTCTCTCTGTTCAAGTTGCGCAACGTTAAATAAACTTCAGTATTCTGCAATAATTTATGAATTAACTCGGTGTTATGTGAAATTTGATTAATAAGTAGATCGCGAATTCTCGTGCACTTTATATGCAAAAATATGTAAAGTGAGGCAAATATGTAGAAAGTCAGGCACTTGACGCAACGTTTAATGCGATAAAGCAAATATTAAAAAGCGGAGGAATCTTTTTTTGGAGGCTTTTGAATTTTTTAACGTAATTTTCATTTAAGCGCGCGGCCCACGGGGAGAGAGGCGGAACGAGTGTAGCATTTTCATTCGTATCGCGTGTGTTTATTAATGCAGTCATTTATATTCCCTCGGTTGCACTGAGCGACACACCCAACTGCAGCCGTTCGCTTCGCCAAAAAGACGATCGCTCTCGTTTTCTCGGCGATGTCACGCCGTTATTATTAACTTGCTATATTTTTGTCTCTAACGCGTTCTTCGTCGTTTGAGGATTCGCATTCACGCGATCCGTCGAATAACCGCGCCTATCGGTTGGCCTTAGTTTCGAGTAAATTATATCAAGCAACGCTGTTGAGCTTATTTGCGCACGTGATCGTAGAAAATCATTGTTCACTCTAGAAATGCACTGGCGATTTAATTTAATTTTAATACGCTAATTTAGTGTAAATTGATTTAAATATGAATATTTTACGATATATTTTACAGTATGTACTTTAAGTTTTTTTTAATTATTAGAACTGGAAGAAAATTGGCAAGCAGATTAAATTCCAAAAAAAGAAATGTAGGAATGAAACACGAGTAAAGAAATATTAATTTTTGGTATAATCAAAATTGACAACATCGTCTTCAATTTTGTATATATAATATAAAGTCCAGTGTCCAAACCATCGCGTTTTTAATCACAGGAAATTGAAAGTAAATTATAAATTGTTTCGACAATTTACAATTCAATTAAAACTATTTTCTCTCCGAGAGAGATGCTTAAACCGTGGCGGGTAATTTACTTGTTTAATTTAATTTAATTTAAGTTTGTTCAACTTAATCGCAGAGTATCAAAATTTTCGACTGAAAATCTACGATCGCACAGCCGAGTTAGAGACGTTTCGCGTCTTTCGAATAATCGCGATTAGAGTTTCGCAAACGTGTAAGTGAGCGTCGGATGAGAGTCCGTAACCGGAAGGAGAGGGCCTGCACCAGGCGAGAAATGAAATTCACCGAAAGTAAATCGAGTTTGCCGGCAGTCCGGGACCAAAGGGTCTAACGAACCAAAAAATCACGTTGCTGCGAAGAAGAGGACGAATAAAGAGGGGTTCGAGGAGGCTAAGAATGCCTCACGATGGCTTGCCACGTGGCCGATTAAATGGAAATCCTAATTTGAATGGCTAACAAAAGAGGAACGCTGATTTCGATAGACGGTGGCCTCCTTATTCGCCTCACGGCGTCCGCGCCGTTTCCACTTTTAACCCCTTCGAATTCAGATTCCTCCCCCTTGTCGCGGAATTTTAATATTGATGAGAATTTCACTAATTGTTGGAGTCATTTACGACGGTGATTTTTAATTCTCGTTTGAACTTTTGCTTGGCTCGTTTCCGTGCTTTCGTAGTAAAGTTTGTACCCTGTTGAATGAATAAATAAATAAATAATCAGTTAAAGTCGAAAAGAAATAGCTATAAAAGGGACAGCGAAAGGTCTTCGGAGTTTTCGGAAGGAAATAATTATTCTAAATCTTCGCGATTTTCTGTCACTTCTTCTATCTATATCTATAAAATATATTCTATAATACCCGAGTGAAAAATATACAATAGCGAAAATTCGTGAACTTTTATCGTAATAAATTCCAGTTATACAGATATTGTAATTTTGTCCGAATATTTGCATACATTTTTATAATTATAATTCCACGATATTTAAAAACATTACGAAATTATTGATTGAAATGTTCTTTGACAACATCAAAGAATATTTACATAACCGGAGTGTGAATATTTTGTACAAGTTCGTCAATTGATATTTCAAATCTTTCTTCGCCCGTTATGACGAATTGAAAAGAAAAAAACAATTCACCCTCTCAAACGACACCGTTTAAGCGCACAATTTAAAGTTTCGCAAAAGTAACTAAATCTGCGGTTACCCGCAGGCGTGGGGAACGTTCTGTTCGCATTTTTACCCAGTGACGTAATGTATATCCTCGTTGGATCGGGTGGATCGGCTCGTTATCCGACAGAGAACGATCAACGTCGACCCGATTCTAATTTGTAAATCCGTAATTTGCACGGAAATCACCTCCGTTCCACCAGGAACACCTGATGCCATCCCCGAAAATTTTCTCTGTCCCTTTGTACCAAAAGCAAAGGGACGGAACAGGAGGGGAAGAAGAAAAAAAAGAGATCGTCCCTTCCGAGGGCAACGAGAGAGAGAGCAAGCAGATTTTTCGACGAGTCAGGCGTTGAAATTTCTGCGATTTCGAGCGGGACTGCGAACAAATTGGTCGAATTTGTCACCGTTCGCAGCGAGCAGCGTCGATATATCGTCTCGAAACTGGCTCGAAACCGAAGGGAAAATTGAAAACGTGATTCGATCCCCGGCAATTGTCCGTCGGTGCCTCGTGCTCGCGACCGGTGAATTTAAATTGCACGAATTTACGAAATGATCCCGACATTATGGAAAAACCTCTGTTCGAAAGTCTTAAAGCACTTTCGATCTTTAACGTTCAAATTTTAACCGCAGATGATAGACTCCGTAGACTCGTTTTCTCGTTGAGTTTCTTTGTTTTTTTCTGTATTTTTTTTTTTTTTTTTTTTTTTTCTTTTACTCTAGTATTCACACATTTTCATTTCATTTCATTTCATTTCATTGAGATAAAAAGATCAAACATCAGAATTAGATTACACGGCCTCGTTAGAAGGATGCTTTATACGTTTGGACATGTTCAAATATTTGCGATAATGTGTGCAATATTTCGTTTTGGTTTTATTCGCCGGTGAATTTCTCTCGACCGTGTTACGTGCGGCTGCGTTCGTAAACGAAGTGTGTATTATGTATGGAGAACAGCTGCGATGATGAACGTCAATTAAATCGCTCGTTAATCGGAGCGTTAATATTAATTTGGTAAACCCACGAGGTTCGACGCGTTTGCCTTCGAATTCGCTGCGGGCTGAAAATTTTAACGCTACGGGAAATCTGCTTCGAGGAGAGGAAGCTGTTAAAACAACGGGTGGGTGGAAATTTTTGATTTTCTAAGCATTTCATTAAAAAGAGTACGCCATTTACAACATTTTGCCTTTTAATTTCGCCGTTTTCACATTCACGTGCTTAAATATCGGAAAAATTTTGTATCTTGAGAGTCATGTAAAAGTTACATCTTTAAAGATTCTATATTTTAAAAATCGGAAATTTTATATCGCATAATAATATACGATATAACGTTATGTAGTGGAGCTGTCGATTTTGTTGTCTAAAAGAGTTTATTTGAGTCGCTAATTTGTATTGTTCGTTTTATTATCACTATTGCTATTAAACAAACATTATTTATATCATATCTCTACAACATTAAATGTAAAATAATTATATTTTTTATTTTTTACTTCAATTTTGTAAAATATTATATAAATTGTAATATAATATAATATAAAATACAATATTCAATTTGTAATTTATAATCAACAGCTATATTGCATTTCGTCAAGAGCATTCTCAATAGACCCAAAACCCCGCCGTACAATACAAATCACACGCCCGGTTGCGCCCGAAAACTCCCAGCTCGATCTCCCGGAACTCGGCCACGTTTCTCCGCCCGCGAAGGACAAAGTCAAAGTCTCCTTCCCCCGTTTCTCCTCTTCTCGTTTGTTAACTCATTCAGCTGGCGGCTAATTATCGCGAATCGTCTCGGTCGATTAGCAACTCGTTAGCGCACGCTCGCGTCGATTGCTTTCGAGAGGAGGAATTTCAACCGCGTGGTGAAATTTCATTGGGAGGAACGTTCCGAACACGGTTCGACACACGCGGATTATTCGTTCTTAACGACGAAGAAAAATACGAAAATGGGGGTGGAACGGGGATGGTTTCGCCATTGTTCGTCGCCATTGTGCCGAACTTTTGGGTTCGTTTGGCTGCGAAAGGAGGGCGCTTTTCGAGCGCTTTTCGAGGGAAACTCGACGGCCATTCACTCGAGACGTGATCGTCAGTTCGGACTCGTTGGCGCATGATCGCCATGGTCGTTTGAATACCAATTCACGAACGCTGGATGTCGGACATTGTATTGTGTATTTTTGCACTCCAACTTTTTAGATACCAACGAGTTTGTGATATGTTTTTAATTTACATTCAAATAGTCTGCAATTTTACGAGCCCTTTTTTTTGGTTTGGCTACTTGTAGATATGTAGATAGACAGTTGTGACACTTGTAGACGAACAAAAGGTGCAATCAAAGAATTAAGGGAACAGGGAAAATTTATAAAGAATTTTTTATAGAAAGAAATGGCACGGTTTAATTGTAAAGTTTATTTTTATTTTAAATTTTTAAATTTCAAAAATTATTTTTATTTCACTTTTATTTTATTTTATATCTTGATCTCTTTCAGTTTCTGCAAGATTGTTTAGAATTATTATATTTAACAGTACAAATCTGGTTCGGCATGAATTTTCTCCTAATATTTTCAAATCTCATATACATCTTCAAAATTCAATGAAATACGACGAAAGAAAGAATAAAAAATTTCTCAATGTGAAACATTGTCAGAGTCCACTGAATATTTGAACTTTGTCAAACAGTAGCGCAATAAATTGATGTTTTTTTATCGGAAAGAGTTGAGAGAAGCTAACGTTAAACAAATTTTTCAAAAGCGGTCGTCGGGATTAAACAAATTCTCCTGAGAAACGGCTGAGAACAATGAACAGTCGAGAGAGGTAAGAAAACGGGAATATCTCGGATAAGAAACTTGAACCGCGTATCCGAACGGAATATTAAATTAAATGGGAAACTCGGTGGCCTGCAAGACCGCGTTACAGTCATTCCGCGTCGTCTCGCGCATTTAAAGGATCCTCCTCGTCTTCTTCCTCGATCTTACGACGTTCACCGGAAGTTTCACGAACGGTTATTCTCCTGGAGTATCGATCTGTCGATCGAAAGGCTTTTAAAAAATTCTCACTGTCTTTTGCATCCGAGAATAAGATGCCTTGCGACAGAGCATCGTTTAAATAACCCTTTGGATTATTTTATATTATGCTTTGACCTAGCTCGGAATTCATATGAAAAATATAGTGTTTTAGAATCTTAAAAATATATCAAGAAAATTAGGAAAATATCAAAAAAAGTAGTACTAAAGTTAACAGATATTGAATCTTATAATATTTAAAAAAATTATAACCTAATTGCAATGTACAAAAATATTGAGAATTGTATTTAATGGAAAATCCACTAGAATTAAAAAATCGAGATATTTATTAAAATTCAGATGAAAGAATATTGACTGTTTAACAGCAATACCGGTAGTATAAAATTATTGATAATTATCTCCTATAAAAATTTCATTAAACTTCTCGCGGAGAGTTATATAATTGTTCTCTAAATCATTTGATCTAAATTCTTTGAGAACAGGTGAAAGAGTTAAAGCCTGATATTTCGATCAACGTTGAAATTTACTAAAAGCAACTTCTCGCTGAAACTCATACGAATCAACAGTCAGTCTGTTCTCCTTTTTCCTCTAGTTTTCCGTCTCTTTCAATTTTCCAGCAATGATTTTATCGTTGCCTCTGCGGGCCTTGGAAAAGTTAATAAAGCGTGTTTCAATTCGCCTCGTGATGAATAATTGAAGCCTGGTGAACCATAAATCGCATTGCAACTCGGTTCCCGATTCTTTTTACGAGGCCGGCGCGGAAATTTACGACACGGCGCGAATTTCTCGCCCCGATTTTTACAATCTTTCGGAATCCGCTGTCTGTGGGCGTTATCTCTCGTTTTATTGGGATATCAAAGTCGGAGAACAACCCCTGACATGTATTATTTGATATGTATCGTTTGAAATAAATGAGAAATAACGGATTCCATTTGTTACTTTTCCTCCCAATTCATTTATATCATTATTTTCCTTTCTTTTTTTTTTTTCTTTATAACTGTAAATGTGAAATTGAATTTTGAATATTTGTTCCATATTTTTGTTATTAACTTTAAATTTAGCAATTTATATCTAACAAGCTTGAAAAAATATTCTCTATTATAGCTTCTATGAAATTCAATAATGATGCCAAATATTTTGTCTACATTTTTCGAGATTTATTTTATTATATTTAATTTTCAATTATTACGCGTTTTATCAATAACACGTCTCAAAAACAAGAGAAAAGCAGTTCAAGAGATACTTTCAAAAATTATATTACTCAAATTAACCACTTGTGCTGGCAATTGATTGCGGACCATAACGAGTGACCGAACCGTATACAATAATTCATCGCTTTCTTTTTGAACTTATCGGTATGATGAATCACTGGATAGAAATTACCGAGAAGTGATAAATTTATTATTTGTTTTGCCTGGGTTGTACTTAAATATACTTAAAACTGAGAAAACATTGCAATTTTGGGACAAAAGAATTCTCGACGTGCGTGGCACGCCATTCCAGCGCAAGAGGTTAAATTTAAAAAAAAGAAGGACAAAAATTACATAAAACGAATCGTAATGAAGATAACTTGTTCGTCTTGGAATTTTTCGATAGATCGTTAAACGGTAGGGGAACAGATTCCTCGAATAATAATTCGTCGAATAATAGGGAGAGCTTAATTTATGGCCAATGAATCACTGGCCGGTGATGATTTACGGTTAAATAAACGGTCGGGCGCGGTCTTATCGCACAGTGAGGGCTTTGTAATTCGATTAATTGGATTCAATAAACGATAAACGTTCCTCCATTACGATTTCGCGTTATTTCGAATTATTCGCGGTTTATGAGTCGTTACATCCTGAGAATTTTTCATCGCAATTGTCACGAGTACGATATGTTCGTACGATCAGTCCACTTTGAAGTACATGATTTATAATTCTGATAATTGGCAGAATTTTTTATTCACGGACTGCTGTCTTCCCAATTTTATTGCTGAAATATCGAATATGGAAACGATTCGGAATTTTCAAATCAGTATTGTTCTTTGTTTTATACATTGTACGTAGATATGTCCTAGAAGTTTTATCCTATTTGATTGTTGGTAGCAACAGAAATTGGACTTATGGCATGATATATTATGTTGTTCGTTATTACGTGTCATTTAGTTTGATAAGCAGCCATCGGAAGATTTATAGATCCATTATTTCACGAACTAGCTTCGAAAGATTACTGCAGAAACCTCCAAGCGTCTTTATTCCAATAATGTACATTTAACGACCATAAATAAACAAATATAAATTATTAAAATGTATAAAACATTTGTAGATCCACTGTCCCTCGAACTGTTCTCGAAAGATATTCTCTGAAAACCTTCAAATTTCACTTTTTTCATACTATACATTTCGCGCATCAACTAATTAATAAGTAAGTTGAGTTACATTCAGATATATGTATTAATGAAACTCTTCTTTATGTTTTAATTTCGCGAATCATTAAAATATACGTGTATTAAATTATATTCAGCTGTACTAACGATTTATCTCCACAAAATTTATAAAAGATTGACAGATCCATTAATCCTTTGTTTACCCTGAAAAAACTTTCCAAAAAGACTCTTACATTATACACTTTATATACCACAAATACTATTCAATGAAATTATTACTCAACTGTGCTAATAATATTCTTCTAATCTTGAAATTTCGCTATTCTCATTCCCACACTACATAACAATTGATAATATATTTTATTAATATACGTCTAATCTGTACTTGCGTCTATATTATTAATTAACCTCCAAATAAAATTTTTCTAGAAATTCCCATCCATTATCTCTGACGAATTACCAGAAATCAATTCAAACTCGATCGTTCTCGCGTTTCCTCTCACTGATGAAACGACAACCGAGCCCCGGGGTTCTCCAAAATGACACGCCTCGTGGGCTAGTCCGCAACCACTCTTTTGGCCCAGTTCCAGAGTTCTCGTCTCCTCCGTTCCTTCTCCCGATTTGCAAATTATCGTCCACTTCTATTTTTGTCTAATGTTAGCCGACGAGTGGCCGAGTGCACTGTACTCCTCTCGGCGCATTGTCGAGTCCCGTGTCGTTCCTCGATCGTACGAACGTCCTCGTCGTCGTCGTCGTCGTCGTCGTCTTCGTTGTGTCGCTTTCGACCTCGCTTCTTTCACGTGGACTCGCGTTCCCAGTGGCGGAAAGAGTCTAAATTTTCTCGCGGTACGTGTTTCGTACCACACTGTGTTGTAAAATAGAAAAGTGAAAGACACGAGAGATCGCTGAACGGGGGTTGGGCTCGTCATGCTGCTCGTTTGCGACGTGGTGCTCGGGATCTTCGATTACAAGAGAAAGAGGTGATTTTCATTTATCCTCGATTGCTTTTGGAATTTCGGGACATGAGTGGTTTGCTGTTTTCTTTTTAATGTTAAATTTGTTAATATTAAAACTTTGTTAATATCTTAAACACATATAGGGAAGTATAGTAATTGTGGTTTGATCTTACAGGTTTGTAAAGCATAAAGCTTCCTGTTCCTATTTCTACGAAGAGATATAATTATTTTTGTTTGAGAAAAGCGAGGTTTCTCCAGTCTTTCATTTTTTAATTCTGAATGTTTTCAACTTTTCTGTCGTTTAACCTTTACTCTTACTTGGCTCTTTTACAAAGTCTCGCGAAATTAATGATTTCTAATAATTTCCTCCCAGTTTTGGTTTTTGCAGTCGATTAATATTTCTGTGGTTTGTTTTCCATGTTGTATTATAAAACTCATCGTTTACTTTTACTCTCTAATTTTTTCGCATGCGATAAAAATTTGGATTATTCATTTGTACAAAAAAATCGCGGAATTGACGGAAATATGAACTTTCATGAACATCAGAATAGAATAAAATATAATGTCAGACACTACTGCAGCATAAAATGAAATGTTCAATATAACACACATTGAATTTAGTGCAAGATGAAATTCACACTGATACACAGCATTCAGAAACTTGGAAAAGTGAAACTAATCGATTTCGAAGGATTCGATCGCATAAATATAGGTGGGGCCAGATCTGGAAAATTCGCGCATTTCACGCTTCACTTTTCCTGCAATTGGTCCAGCGAGACTTCCGAAGGCGTGTCGTTCCGCTCGACATGCCGAATCCGCGTGGTCGTCGCGCGCGTTGAGCCGATCAAGGCTGCGTCGTCGTTAAAATCACTCGGCTGGCACGCCGTATACTTAACTCGTTCGACTCGTCCTTAAAGCGCATTAACCGTTCTTAATACGGGCAATTTGTAATTATATTCGCGCGGGAACGCTGCGGCGAAATTGCGGTTCGCGAAACGGCGAGCTCGGCTCGAGTTTCAGCCTCCAACTTTAGATAAATCTGCCGCGAACGCCGAGGAGGAAGATCCCTGGAAGATCTTTTCCATGAATTTAGTTGCTCTGCTCGGTGAATCATGGAATTGAAACGTAGAGACCAGCCGCCAGTCGCTGTGTCGATCAGTTCTGTAAGTTGGAGCAGGTAGGAAAATAATAAATTTATCTACGCGATCTGTTCGTGGCAAATAAATTTACGAAAATGAAGTCTCTTTCTTGGAATGTTGAATATTAATTATTGGTATATGCACTGATGATTACATACTGCGAGTTCATTCAAAGTAAAATGTGTGTAGAATGTATGATAAATTGATCAAATTTTTTCAGCCATGTTTATAAAAATTTTATCAAAATTCATAATAATAACACGTTACAAGTATCAATAGTTTCTTATTAGAAGTTTCAACAGATGAAACAAATTTCTATCGGAGTTTTATTTTTATAAAATGTGTTTTTACAAATCCGTTTGATAATTATACAAGTACAAAGACAAAATCAAATTCCATTTTCTTAATTATCTGGTACTAGTACTAATAATATTGTATTATTAAAAAATAATAAAAATTGATAGTTGTAAACAGTTAATTGGAAAGTGAAATTTTATTGACACGTCTGGAGGAACGGAAGATTCACGGTGACACTCGATACCGATCATGCACACGTAATCGCACTCTCGCCGGCAGGTGTGAAAGTTATTTTCACCCGGGGTCTTAGAGATCGATCGACAAAACCGACTTTCTCACATCTGGCGGATCTCATCTTTCAAATAGCTTTCGTTGTTGCCATCGATGAGACTGAAATCGATAATGATCGTGTTAGAAACATCCCTCGTAAGTGCATTAACTGTCCCGCGAACTATATTTAGTAAAAGGATAATGTAAGTACAATGTCCCCATAGGAGAGACATTGGCCCTTTCGGCTATCAAGAGCCAAAATTTACATAAAGTAAAATTTATACAAACTGCCGACGTAACCATAATCTTATTCGCAATCTTTTTGTCCGTGTATACGACCCCTGAACTCTCAGAAAATTCCGTGGTATCTTGGAAAACGTTATCCTCTCCTCTGCTTCGCTCTGACGCAGTTTTATTGAAACGACAAATCTCAAATTAAACGGCAATTGGATAATTCGATCTCAAAAACATGTACAAATATTGACATTCTTTTTCACTAAGGGACAAAAGTTGTTATATTTTATATTCAGTTGAAACAATCAAGAGAGTATATGTGAAAATGCACATATATAGACCCATGATTATATTTTTTAAATTTGAAAATATATATACATACGTAAAGAGAGAGAAACATTGTGTGATATTTAATACAAGTTTCTATTTTATACTTTGCAAAGATTCACCAAGGATTTAAACAACTATAAGATGAATTGTATCAATAAGTCATAAGTAGTGACTATTCAGACTACCATCTTTGAAGCTTACTGTGAAAGGAAATTCCAAGGATTTGGTTCATACTTTTCTCATCGTTGTTTCTTCCATGAACATCCTACGTGAGATTTAAAAAAATTGAGCTTACTGTGAAAACTATTGTTTGGTCCTTAATGGTTGGGTCAAAATTCATACTACACCAAACCAATTATTTACTAAGTGTCAAAGTAAATAACAAATAAAGTAGTGAGTACTTGTAAGTATTTACTAAGTTTGCAACAATTTCTACATACTGGCCGACGTAATTAAAACTCGATCGACATAATCACAACAGTCGTCTCTCGCTAAAAGTTAAGTTTCGAAATACTTTGCATAATCCACGCTAAATACGAACGCTTCGGTCTTCCTGTAAATGTACCATCTCCGTGATACGCTCTCCAAATAACGAAGGGTTCGATTTTACACAAAGTAAAACGTTTGCTGGCAAACCACCGACGTGCCAGTAATTCTGTTCGCAACCTCTTCGCCTCTTCACGACCCCGGGAACCCCTCCCAGAAAATTTCGCGACACCGGGAAAACCGTGCTCTCTCCCCTCTATATTTCGCACTAATGCACTTTCTCGGACCGCCGCAGGCCTATTCTCTGGCGCGCGCGTTTCCCGCTCAATTTCCAGCATTTACAAAGCGGCCGCCGGCGGGAAAATCGATGTCGCGGCTCACAATGCAAGAGGGGTTGGTCCGCACACGAGTTGACGGTGTCTGTGCACACGAGAGCTCTTCCTTCCTTCACTTCCCCTCTCTTCTCTTCCTCTTTATCTTTTTTCTTTTTTTTCTTCTTTTTTTTTTAAATTCCCCGCGCTCTCGTTCCTGACTCGAGCAGCGTGAAGTGCGTGTCTTTGTCACCGGTGACAATAGTCTCGCGGGGGGTTGCAGCGCCGTCGTTGCGACTCCCATGGACGCCATGGACGTGCGCGGTCCAGCCTGATATCGCGCTGAATAACGGGCACTGATAGACTGGCCGCGATCGATCGTGTTCGATAATCGAGGCTTGTACGTGGTCGATAATGGGCTACGTTGACGAGCAACTGTCGCTGGTTGGACTGGAGTGACGTTCTCGCGCGATTAGGGTGGTTAGCGGGTCGCCGATTGTGGGATTGGGCGCGGAGAGCGGGCTGTTGTTTGCGGGGAGATTTTTTGGATCAAGTTGGCGATTTAATGCCAAGTGGAATTGGACTTTTATTTCCTGTAACAATGTGAGAACATTGTGAATTGAGAAATACGTGGAAGGCTCGGGGATAATCGGTGTAAGTCTCTAAAAGCAATTTCTGCCTTGACGAAATATCGATCATTGTTTAATCATCAGTTATAAGAAGATTTGGCAACGAGTCATTTTTAATGGAAAACGATTTGCATTGATTGGTTTGCGAACCCTACCACGTAAGAGAATACAAGTGATGCACTCGTGACTATGAATAGAGACAGAGGATCATTTTACGTGTTAAAGTTTTACATTTGTTGATGTTTACACGATACCTCGAACGTTCAATATAGACTGCACATCGTCCACGTGCAAGTAGTTGAGATAAAAACTTTTGCCGTAACGAAGAGATATATTTTCGAAATAACGAAGAAATATTATATATTCGTCGTAGTTCTCTGTCACTGTAGATATCGCGCAATAATTCCTGTTGTCGAAAATTAAAATGTGCGACGTTCGATAGCACTTTGGATTCTTTCATTCGAACTATAGAAAATTGATATTATCGCCTTCGACCCTCCAACGACAAAAATACCCTGCC
>KQ435859.1:4120135-4131361 GCA_001276565.1 Melipona quadrifasciata
ATAGAGAAAAATGTCGTCCCTAGAATTTACGACGCCTCGAGAGGGCAGCAGGGGGGGGGAGGGGGGATTAAGCGGGATGAAAATACGAAGGGAACGCGGCCGAGAACGTTATCGCTGGGAGGACACCGCGAAATCGTTATCTTTCATTTTTCACCTCATAACGCCGGGACAATGACGACCGGCCCCGAAGCATTGTCGTCCGGGAAGGCAGCCCGCTGATGTTCCCTTCGCGAGAGAAAAAAAAAAAAGGAGCAGAGAAAAGAGTGAAATAGAGGGGAGAGGACACAAAAGGCGAGGGTAGACGTGCCGAGAAAGACCTGTAACCCCTTCCCAAAAGGGGGGAGCTTCGGTGCTCCGTTTTCCAAGAGTCTGATTAAAATCACTCTTTCTCCGTCTCTCTTCCGCCATTTCTGTATTCCTCTGTCTATCTCTTCGCGAAATGAACGTTCGAACGTGCATAAGCTGGATGTTCCTTCTGGTTTCGTTTGTTCTGCTCTCCTTTGACGCGACTCTGGCCTTTTCTCCCGATTTTTCACGACCAGGATTTGTTCTGGGGATATTGGAGACGCGAAAGATTATGTCTCGCGGTCTTTTCGTATTTCTTTTTTCCTGTTTTCTTTTGTTTTGTTCTTTGGCTTTTTCATATTCTCGCGAAGACGAGGGTTGTTTTGCGGCTTTCCGTGTTTACGGTTTGTGACGCGACGTAATGAGAAATCGCTGATTGGCAGAGTAGCTTTCGAATTACGGCTAAGTTCAGTATACCAAGTAAATGAATTGCTTGACAAACGAAATTCTTAATGCTCTTGACAAGTAACTGATTTTTTTTTTATCAATCTTGTCTTTTTCGTAAAGTTTATAAAGAGTGAAGATTGTGCCTTGTCGTTCCAATTTGTGTTGTGAATTCCTAGATTCCATATTGACACAGTTTGATCTTCAACTCGGTATTCATATTTCTCTACGAATAGTATTAATATTTCTAGAACATTTATTACGTTCGTCTTATTGCTCCAATTCTTGTTGTTCAATTGTTTATAGTTTTATGCAGTGATTCGCGAATGCATTCGTACACCAACCACCCATATGTAAACAATGTTTCATACAACACCCATAATATTACATTCAAAATAATATTAATTTATAAATGCCCCTAAATGCTCGAATATCCTTCGAATATCCACGTCAACTTGCCTCGAG
Source organism: Melipona quadrifasciata (assembly GCA_001276565.1). Taxonomy (NCBI): domain Eukaryota; kingdom Metazoa; phylum Arthropoda; class Insecta; order Hymenoptera; family Apidae; genus Melipona; species Melipona quadrifasciata. The sequence goes on from KQ435859.1 coordinate 4,121,330, forward strand.
CCGCACGTCGCGCGGTCGTTCACGTCCCAAACAACTGGCTCGCGACGACTACAAAAGAAAACAATTCATCCTCCAGGAAAAAAGAGAATCAACCCTTCGAACATCATCTCTCGCACCTGTGCCAACTGCCGCACGTACCGATTTCCCTCGTGCTCGTTCGTTCTCGCGAGGAAGGATCGCCGTCGCACACGCTCGTACCTTAATGCAGACTGAATTATTTAGAAGGCGAAGCCGCGAGCGAGCGTCGTCGCGCGTTCCTCCCGCGTCGTCGTGTCTCTCCCTCTCATCAGAATCCTCCTGGGAACCATCGCGCCCGCGCCTACACTCGTGTTTCAACGGAACGGATTATCCAGCTCCGGGCATGATGTACAATCTCCATAAATCGACGCGTAAGCGCCACCTTTTTCACCGTGTCCACCCCACCGTGGTGGAAACATCCGCGCCACGCGAGAATATTTTGGCCGGGGAAAACTCGTGCATGATTCATGCAACCTTGGGACGCCACTTGTCACACTCGATAATAATCCGCGTCGAGATCGCGTGTGCTCTCTCGCGGAGCAGCTTGCACGAAGGAGCATAGAAGTTGATGGGATTGATCGGCGTAAAAAGAGTGGACTTTTCCCTCTGTTTTTTACAAAGTTGATTAAAGAAGTCGTGGATGGAAACAGTGTAGTACGTATGACGATAATTACGAATATTGTCTTGAATTTTCCAATATTTCCAATTTGTGGAATATTCGTAGGAAATTCGACGGTTCGAAGAGAAAATGTCGTGTCATAAATTTAAAGATCTAGGAATGTCGTCTATAGAAAATTGAAGGATCTTGTACTGCGTGTCAAAAAATTTATGAAAAACAGTGGTATTCATTCAGAAAATTTGAATATATAAAAGGAATAGTTGCACAAAGGAGATAGAAAATTGCCACTAATGGGACAATGGAAGTACTTCCAACGACATACGAACCGAAGATATATTATTACCGATCCACCCTGTTTATCCTAATTAAACAGCGAAAAAATCCAAGCAAGGGACATCTGTTGCGTAAAACAAACCCGTGAGAATTTCAAACACTCCAACGTCCACGGAGAACATTTGTTAAATATCTCATCGAAAAACCAGTCAGCTTTGCAACGGCTCTGTCGAGACGAATCGCGATCGATTGAAATAGCGTACGAACGCACCAATGGTATTCCTTCTAGGTTATAAAAGGCGATAAATATCGCGGCCAATCGTCATGTCTCTTCGTGGTCGTCCGGATGGTTTCCATTTGCACTGCTCGTAAAATTAATTGTCCGTCCTCTTCGATCTCCTTCGCTTTCGGAGGAAGAACCGAGCTTTCATTACCGGACCGTTTTAACACGGTGAAAGAACGGTCGATTCCCCGCGATCAGATCGAGACTAATAGCGACTTGAATTCAGGATTCGTTCCCTCTCGGTGAGCACGAACTCGAAAGATAGTGGTACTTTTATCTTTGAGAAGAAATTTTTGAGATTAGCACGTCTCTAATTTAGAGGCTATCGAGTTATTTTATTTTTGAGACAAAAAGCCTTCTTTTTCAAATGAAACTATCAGAAATAAAATCGGTAAAGTAGGAACAAAATTATTAAAAAATTGTCCATTGTTTTTTGGTTCAATTTTGAAATTAAAATCTTAAATAGATAATCGTATTTAACCCTCGACAAAAAAGATTTTATCATTTGTTGGATATAAAGTAATCTAAAAATCGGAATGTGAACGAAATACGAATGAATATCAATCTTTTGGTAAACTTGAAATAATCATTCGTTGGAAACGGGCCATATGGTTGTTCCACGTTAATTGGATTCGTCATGGTCGCGTTACATGCAGCGCTTTGATTCGAATCTCCTAATCGATTAACTGTTTCAAAGAGCTCGCTCGTATTAATTCATTAAGCACTAATGAACCTGATGCGATCGTCTGCGATGCTTTTCAATTTCCCATTGCAAGACGAAATTGAGAACAACGAGGCTCTTTTCGAGCAGCATGCTTGAAAATCGCGTAACTGAGAAAATCGTCTCGTCGAGGTTTCGAGAGAAAGCACCGTTGAAACAGAGTGAAAATATCTCGGAGTAATTTGGTTTCTTTTTCTCCGTTTGTTATCACTATAGTCTTCTTTGAAATACTTCCGCATTAAGAACGGATAATTTGGTGGTATTTTCTAATTTTTGAACTATATTGTGAGATACTGTAATCTCACGTTTATGCAGACTTCTGTTTTTAAAATCGTCGAGAATTATTTGTCTCAAATTGCAACATTTTAAGTATATTTAAATGCAACCCAGGCAAAACAAATGATAAGTTTATTACTTCTTAATAATTTCTATCCGGTGATATACGGACGAATTATTGTATATGGCTCGGTCACTCGTTATGGTCCGCAAATCAGTTGCCAGCGCAAGGGATTGATCATCACGTTTGAAACAGATTTCAAAATTCAAGTTTCACGTTTCACAAGAGCATTTGAACAGACTTGAACGAGTCTTCTCACAAATTCGGACGTCCAAAGCTCCAGTTCAACACGTGAATTTAAAAATCATCCTTTAAAAATTCCACACAATAGATCGACACACTGTAACAAATTCTACAACCCTCCGTCGTAAGAAATTAATCAACAATTGCCTGCGCTGTAGAATGTGCTCATCTCCGTCTCTCCGACTCTTCAACCCCGTCTGGAAAACACGTACACGCGTATTTACACGCACACACAGTTATACCCATTCCCAATTAACTCCGACCACACGATCGAGGCCAGCGCGTGGATGCGCGCCATATAAGAGGTCGCGCGCGATTAATCTCGGTTCGTTCGTGGATCGAGAGGGCCGTGATTACGCGACCCCCCGATATTACAACGTTCGATTCACCCTCCATAAATTCAACGGGCACCATCTACGCGACGCCATTGCCATCGAAAATCTCTCTCTCCCCTCCCTCTCTCGCTATTCCCTTCGAAACGTAGCGAAAGAGTGGAAAAAGCGAGTTTTTCATCCGACCCTCGAACGGCATTAAACCACTTGTCGCGGGATTCCCGTATAAACAATGGAAAAAACGTGTACCGCCGTGCGCGCCGGCTGGAAATCGCGCGAATGGCGGAAGTGGAGGAGAACGGTGCAACGTCGCTGGAAGTTGCGAAAAGGGGTGGTGAACGAAGAGGGTGATCCGGCGAGAAGGAAACGCTCGCTGCAAGCGTGACCGGGGGTTGAACGAACTGTCTGGCGAACGTTCTGCTGAACTGTGAGACACGTTCGAATTTGTTTTTTGATTAATGGCCTTCCTCCAGTGCTGGACGTGTACGGTCGCTAGGGTGCGAAATGGAGAGGCACAGAACGTTGTTTCGTCGCGAGTTTTCTGATAGAGCGGAATGATGGAGGGTTCTCTCTGCAGTTTTTAAGCGTTTCCTTAAAAGAGTGGTTCTCACGAGTTACTCTTTGCGAGTTCCAAGTGTTTCTTTCTCTTTTTCCTTTTTGCGTTTGGATTTTCTGGAAATTTTGTAGATTGTAAATTAGCGTTTGACTTCCTTCCTTTTGTATTTTCGTATATTCTTTTTAATTTTGTAAGTTATTTTCGCGTATTTTAATAAATTTACTTTTCTTTTGGGACAATTTATTCATAAGAAACGTTAGTATGCAGAGGACAGTATAAAATTGAATAGTAAAATAAAATCAAGTAATTAGAGTAGTCTATAAATTACAATAACACTATATTTGACTACTCATCAGTATATAAAAGAGAACGTTGAAGAACACTTGCTCCAACCCCTCAGCTCGAGTTCTCAGCACTTTCACACTCCAAAAAAAGAACTATCGCCACGCCACCATAAAAATTCGATTCCCGCAGACCTAACACGTTCCCATCCGCGCCTCCTCCTCCCGCGAGAACTTCTAAACGAGGTTTTTCCCGCCTCGGGAGGCATAACCAAGTACACAGAAGGATGAAGAGGAAAAAATAGATTGAAGAAAATAACTTGCAGGGATGAGGGAGGAAGAAGAAGAGCAGCGCGATTGGCACGGTCGCGTGCACGAGGCACTAATTGCTTTCTCGGGACGATTAGCGAACAAAGAAGACACAGTGGGACGGCTATTTGTGGAAACCGGCCAACTGGCCGAGCAGTTACGCTCGACCTTCACCGGCCGGCAGCGAAACTCGGGGGAACGAGCTGCCGGTTTCTTCGCGAAGGTTGCGCCTTCCGTCTCCTCCGTTCGATTTTTCTACCGGATCCTGTTCCGTCTGTGCACGGAGGAGGAAACAATCGAGCGAAAAGACTTTCCGTTTTTTCGGTCTCGCGAAGGATTTACTTGAACTCTGGATGCACAATGACTCACGATCAATATTCGGTTATATATAAATAAATCGTACGACGATAAACTCGCTCTCGGTTTTAACTTCTTGCGCTGGAATGACGTGCGTCGCACGTCCCAAATTGCAACATTTTCTCAGTTTTAAGTATATTTAAATAAATTTATTAATTTTTAATAATTTCTATCCAGTGATATCGTACCAACGAGTTCAAAAGAAAAAGAAAGCGACGAATTATTGTGTACGGTTCGGTCACTCGTTATGGTCCGCGAACCAGTTGCCAGCGCAAGAGGTTAAAGCTCGGAGCGTCTACTATCAAAATACGTCGTTCATTGTATTCTAAAACGTGTTTGAATAGAAAATTCTTGAATAATTTTTTTCGTCACTGAATCTACAATTCGAAGATCAAAGTCTCTTTTTTACAACTGCCTTCGAAAATTTGACGTGTATTTTCTTCTCGCCATTTCATCGAACTTTGAATGTTTAGACGACGAAAATTGCAGAAATCGTCACTCGACGTGCAAAGTTCAAAATTCAAGAGAGTTGTAATCTAACTTCGAGCTGTTCAATTTGCGAGTTTTAACTTTTAACACCCCGCAACTTCGGACCTCGTTGAAAAGAAATTCGTTCTCGAGAGCGAGATAAATTTCGCCTCGAAAGCGATTACCTCGCGAATTTATCGCGGAATTGGAGCGTGCCTCGCATTGAAAATTTCTGCAGAGAATTCTAATTGCTCGAGAGGGGTGAATTCGTTAGGGAGTAGTTTGTGAAAAGCGTTGCGCTCGCGTATGAGGCGAACGATAACGAACGAATGGATAAACGAAGCGTAATTGCGTAAGAGCGGAGGTGAATTAAAACGCGCGTAGAGCACGATGGTGATGCGAGACGCGACGTAAATTACGCGTCGTTAGCATACAATAAAGGGACATTATACGCAAATGCATACGTGTTTTTAACATGAGAAACGAGAACGCGGAATTTGCTCCGCAATCTGTTTTCCCTCCTGCGTAAGAAAATTTTAAAAATTGTCAAATGATACACGGTTTTCGCCGTTAGGAAATGATATTTCTGCGATTGCGATTACAAGTGAAAAGTAGGTTAATAGAAGTGTTAGGATTGCAATGGTGGAAATGATTTCTGTTGCAACAACTCTCAAAGTGGAAGAGCTACGTTGTTGCATATTATGGAAATGAGCAGTTGCTCTCCTTAGAAATTTTATCATCTTTCGAGATACATGTTGAAACACTTGAAATTCTTCTTATCTTTTTTATCACTTTAGGTTTAAAATTTATCTTTTAGTTGAACGTTCTTTCACTTATCGAAATATATCGAGATTCTGATTCAAGTAGAGTTACGGTGGATAATTTAGTTTAGTTGGATAATTTAATTCTTTTCAGTTAAAAATCTCTTACTTAGCATTTTCATATTTTATATGTGTTAATATCTTTCACGATTTATTTTTATTAAGTGATGAGAAATAAAAGTGAATATGGTAAAACGTCAATTTTCTTTTTTTTTTTTATCGAGTGGAATAAAATAGAGATCTGCTGGAAATAATAAGAAAAGAATATCAGATTTTATGGAAATCTAGTTAAACTTCAAATTGAATTTCATCCATTGAATACTTTTATGCATTTCTGCATATATATTGTATAATTTGAATATATGCATGTGAGATAAAAACGTGTGAAACCTGCTAAAAATTATTTCAAACACACAATGAAGAAAAGACTAAGAAAGGAAGAATACTTTAAATATAATAGAGGGAAGAATATGAAAGGGAAGAATATCTTAAATATAACAAAGGGGAGAATATCCGATTTCATGGAAATTTTATTAAACCTTAAATTAAATCAAAGTAGAAATTATTAATATTATGATAAATTCAAATATAATTCAAATATTTTGCATATTTCAAATTATTATATATCAAATATGTTACTAGAAAGCAATTTTGCAACCACAAGCTTTTATGATAGCAACATACGATATTTTTTCCAAGTCAAACAATCGCGTTCGACAAAAATCTGAAACAACTGTTCGATCCTCCACGAAAGAATTAAATTCTACGAATCGTAAAAAAAACAAAAAGGCGCAAAATCTACTTTCGATACCTCTGACAGTCAATCATTCCGAGCCTGTAAAACGCGAGCAAAAAGAGAAAGAGAGAGAGAAAAGTGCAATGGGAGAAACGCACGGAGTCGATCTCGAGGCAATAACGCAACAGCGCGGCGTTATCAATCTCACGCGCGAAAGCGCCGGAAAAGCGGCGATCCATGGTTATTTAATAGACGAACGGCCACGAGAGAAAGGGACGATGGGACAATCGAGCGAGCCACCGGCAAATCTGCTCGTTTTCGTCCTCGTTCCTCCGCTAATGCGCCTATCTGGACGCTGCAAAGTGGCCGCTTGTTGCCGTTGGCAACCGTGTGACGCACACGTGAGAGGATTGGCGAACCGGAGGACTTCCGGTCGAACGACGAGCGTGCAGTTTATACCTGCTAGAATTTTTCGAAATGGCCAGGACTCTTGTTCGTGACTGCACACGCACGTGCATCGTATCGTATCGTACGTTGCGAGATAAATTAACGACGAGGAGGATCGTGATTGTAATTTGAAATTAATTGTAATTACAGATTAGATCAGATTGGATTTTAGAATTTAGATTAGGCTTTAGAATTTTAGATCGTGCGACGAATTTCCTCGCGCTAGTTGCGGAAACTTCGCTTCTAATTGTAATTATATAGACTGCTGCGCGTAAATAATTGGACGCTCAATGCAGTTTCGTTAAAACGTCTTCTCTATTTTGTCAAGTTTCACGTAAACAGTTGATGCTTTAAAAAATCGTCAAATAAACTTTTTCAGCGTGATTGGAAACGCATATTTCGATTACTCGAAAATTTCAACGAAGGCCATTCTCTTTATTAACTGTGCATGTCAAGATTAAATTGCAAATTTTTTATTGCATTAGAAATGTGTAAATATTGGTGTATACACAGTAGTTTATGTCGTATTTTTGTGCATAAAATAAATTAACGATGATAATTAGAGAATTATAGGTAAATTTAGTAAAGTTTCGTGCATTGTTTATAGAGACTTTGCTCACAACTAACATAGTGATAGTTTATGAAACGAATTAATGATATATTGAGAATTATAATCGCAGTCTAAGGAAACTGCGTGTTTTACTCATCGTTCAGGTTTCTCAGTTTTTAGCATTCTCATTGGCCAAGGAAAGTATTCGAATGCTTGCACCGTACATAAAATGCACGTCTATTACGTAAAACATTCACTGCATCATGCGAGAACATTTATCACGATAATATTCCGGCAGAACTGCAGCAATTAAATGCAAAGACGCAAAAGAACTAAAGGTCTCGCCCAAAAATAAACGAAGCAAAAAGCGCGCGTTATTAATAACTCCTAAGAGATCCGAAATAAAAGGAAACAGCAAGAACAAGGCACACACGGTTAATCTTCCAATATATGCGCCATTGCGTACGTGCCTGAAGAAATTGAAACCGACCCGCGTAAGAAGCTTACGATAAACTACGCACATTACGTACAGCTCGTTCCTCGCTGTTGGAATTTCAACGAGCTTGAACCAGCTCACCTCCATCGCGATCGCTCTAACTCGCGAATTCTTCATAATTATCGGATATGTACATGCAAGTGTTCGCGCGCGCAATTAGGTTACCGACCGGTGTAATCGAGTTCCGTTCCCCGACTTTTCTCTCTCTTTCTTTTTTTTATTTTATTTTAGTTTGACTATTTCCTCTCGTCGACGACCGCGTAAAATTGAAATGATCGAACCACGGTGAAAGAGAGAGAGAGAGAGAGAGAGAGAGGGAGAGGCGTGGCAATTTGTTAAGTATCAAGCGTTTCCTCTTGTGAAACTCGCGAGGTCGACTCGGCTCGGCAATTTGAATAATCGCGCGATAACTGGCTGATGGATTCTCGAGGCAGTCGCGTGAAATTGGCGTATCCTTGGGGAGTTTTGCTTCTGCTCGTGGGTTTGATCGATCGTTTATCGATTTAATTAACGAGTTCTGGAACGCGCGGTGGTTTCGGAAGGATTGGATGCTCGATGGGGAGCAAACGAGGTGATTGTTCCGAGGCGTTTAAATCGAGATGGAGTTAGAAACTTATATTTGTTTCTAAAATAAACCACCGAATCTCATCTCTTAATTCAAAAATCGAAAGAGCATACTTCCCTTCAACGAAACCATACAATCGTGCTCACCGGCGGTCCACTTTTCACGTGAAAACGAAAAATTCGAATATGACTCAATACCTTACGGATCGCTGTAACAAACACTTTGAAGACATACTTTGTTCTAAGCAGTGTCAAACGTCGAAGAAAAGTTAGAAAGTTCGAGATCAAATACGTTTGCAAACGTAAAAATGCGTTTATTCGCCTTTACAATGATCATTGGAATTAAACATTCTTTCCTACCTTTCAGAATTTGTCAAGTTAATTTCCGGGAATAAATATGTTTCGTGCAGTTTGATATCGGCGACGTTACCTTTGAATCGGAGAGTTGTAAAATTTTCGTAAAACATCGATTACCTCGAGATACTCTCGAGCCTGAAAATTACTCGTCTCGGATCTCGAGACGATCTTCACGGAACGTCGAATCCTTTTATGACTACAAGAACACTCGTCGCGAGCCGTGACTCTCGCCGATATCTCCGTACGATCGAAGAGGGACCCCGTTCGGCCTTACGAGCCTCACGAAAATTATCATCCCCACCCGACCGGAGGCTACACCGGCTACGTGCCGGCATCAGCCAGTTCGCCGGTCCTCTCCAGCCCTCCCCCAGTCCCGGTGTGCGCACTCTCGGTCGCGGGTGCACGGAGGAGTCCCTCTTGTACACATTGACGGTGCACACGTGGCGAACGCCGCGGCGAGGCAGCGAAAAGTCGAGCCGAGAGAGGCACACAGGACGATCCGGTCGGCGTAACCAGCCGGGACTATAGGCGCCTGTGCAGCTAGAGTCCGCGCGCTGCAGCCGCGACTATAGTGTTTAACAAACGTGCAGAGCCAGTCCATTCGCGACCGGCAGCCGGGCTGCACGCTCGGCAACTCTCTTTGTCCGCCCGAGAGTCTATAAATAATCCGCGAGACCTCCGGGACGATCCTGCCGGGACGATCGATGCCGAAATCCTTCGAGGTTTTCAGGTACCGTCCGGCCGACCGTCGCGATCAATTCTTGGACGATTATTGAAACGTGGTGGATCCCTCGAGGGACTTTCCTTACTTGTGAACACGGAATATTCTTCGATCAGAAAATCGTTTGTTCTTTGTTCGACTCTGAATCTTTGGATCATTGAATGGTTGGATGGTCCCTCGAACGCAAAGAGTGCACCGATTTGCAGAGAGATCTATAGATTCGAATGAGAGTGACGTGATTAGAGTGACGCGGACTGTTACGTTTCGTAAGTACGAAACGAGGAATCGCTGAAGATCGAGAGGAATGGCGCGTTTGCGTGATCGGCTCGAAATCGGCACCGAACCGCCTCGAACCGGCCAGGTCCTCGACGCTGCGTGTTCCCAAGGCTCGACGAAGTTCGAAAGTTAGCGCGGATGACCCAGACTCGGGCGCGATCGAGCATGAAATCAATCGGAGACGGTGAGACGCAGAGTGATCCCTGAGAGCAGTTCACCCCAGTTCTCGCGGACTCTCCTTTTCGGCCGACCCTGAAACCACTTCCT
>KQ435859.1:4131481-4143998 GCA_001276565.1 Melipona quadrifasciata
GAAAGGTTGGACTCTTTCGCGATTCGTCGATAAACTCGACCAATTTGTCGAGGAGGGACGATACTTGGGAAGAGATCGTGAGAGATTCATTCGCATATTTGATGAATTTGTCGAGGAGGCAGCATTGTACGACGAAGAAGAAATAAAAGTGTAGTCGGAGGAATTTCCAAGAAATCACGCAAAGTTCGATTCTTTTGAGATTCGTTCGTATATTTGACAAATCTGTCGACCCGAAGGTGATCAACGTGAAAGGAGAGACATTTCTGATTGCGTCGTACAACGAAGAAAAAGCGGAAATATAATTGGAATTTCAAAAAGTTCACGCAGAGATTCGTACAAATTTGTCAAAGAAGACTAACACTAAGGCAAAGACATTTACGATTAGAAAATCGCACAGCGAGGAGAGAGCAAAGATATAATTGAAGAAATTTTGAGAAACGGCGCTATCGAAGAAGATGTTGGAAATTTCGATTCTTGACATTCGTCCATAAATTTGACAAATCTATCAAGTTCTGAATCCGTCAAGTTTCAATTTGATTTTCTTTCAGATTCGACAAATTAATCTGTCGAAGATTAAAATTAAGATTAAGGGGAGAGGCAACGTTGTACAGTTGGGAGAGAGTAGAGGAGACAGTCGAAGGAGTTTCGTTAGAAGCGACGTCGCCGATATAACGACCGTAAGACTGTTTATCGTTCGCCTGTCCTTCGTTGACACCGATTAAACGCGCCAGAGAGCGACGCTTATTGAGCAGATCACTTCCGAGCGAGCTGGCAGACGAGGATTGGCACCAGCCACGCTCCTGTCGATGCTACTTAGAAAACGGTTTGCTACCACCTGCCAGTGTCACTGACGCGAGTCCCTCGTTCTCCGATCGTTTGGTGGTCGCTCGCATTTTCGTCCGTATCCGCGGATTCGTCGCTGACTCCCCGAATATCGGTGAACAGTGTTGCGACGAAACGAGATCATCGGGATCACTTTCGGTTGATTCGCCGGGGCTACTCTTCTCGGATGTAGACTGTGTTTCATTGGTGTGACGTATGAGACACACTTTGGTGAACTTTGGACGAACGATTTGTGAGTTTGAAACAGAAGATCGATAGAGGATCGATCGCTCGATCATCGAGATTTGTGGACTTTTAATTGACTCTGATTGTCATTTTTCTTCGATCTAAACAGTTTCTTATTAGTGTGATATATATATGTATGTATATATCCGATATATAGTGGTGGACTTTGGATGAATGAATTTGTGAGTTTGAAACAGATCGCCGAGATTTGTGAATTATTTTTGACATATATATTTCTCATTGATGTGACTCTGGACGAGCAGATTTTGAGCAGAGTAACAAAATTGTTTAGTCAGGACTCATGGATCATTTTTAGCTATTCTTCTTCGATATAAACTGTCTCTCCTTAGCGCGATATGATAAAATACACTGGTGAACCTTGGATGAGCAATTTACGATCTCGTTGAAGCACAGACGATCAATAAAATAATCAGTGTGATCGATCGTCGCCGTTCTTCTTCAACATAAAAAACTGTCTTTTTTCGATGTGAGCGCAACATTGTTGAACCTTGGATGACTAATTTACGACCTCGAGACAGGTGATTAATATAAAGTGCTCGTGACCGGATATTGGAAATCTTGTTCGTTGAAATTTTCGACGGTATTGACACGCGCAACGTTCGTTTGAAACTGTTTGATCTGTCTCGCAATTATCAACATTCCTTGTGACTCTCCCGTGTAATTAAATTTTTCAAACAATTTCCACGTTGTTGCAAGCTCTTTGTTGCAACGTGGCAGGCGCGTTTCGAATTATTTTGACCGTGATTTCAGCGAAATTTTTCAAACGACGTGAATTCCGTAGAAACCAAGGCCTTTCTGGCAATTTAACGCGAATGTTTGGAATTATTCGGCGACCGTGTTCCAGCGAATTCTGCGAATAACGCGAGCTCTGGAGGATCGAGGCCTCCGCGACAATTTAATACACGTCGATCTTTCCGTGCATCGAGTAACTCGATTGGACTCAATTCTTCGAATTAATCGGAATCTTCGACGGTCGAATTCCTCGTAACGTTACAAGCGCTCGTCTACGATTACTCGATTACTACTAAAATTTCTGGAATCTTCGCTTTGACGCAACTTGACCACTCCATCGAGCAGAGGGAGACGATTCATTCAGAACGATTTTATGAAACAGTGCAGAAAATACCCCTGCCATCACCGTGTTAAATTGGTCTCGTTTAATAATCAAGATCTCGCCACATAATTGCGCGCGTCGCTATGATTCTCCGAGTTGATCAAACTGACCTCCTTCTCAAACTCTGAATCTCGGGCGATCGGAATCGAAGTCGCTACAATTCCACTGCGATTTAGAATAATATTATCTGAATTGCATAAATTTATTCTCGTTCGCTCTCGGAGCAGATCTCCGTTGTTGTCGAATTTGATTAATTGCACCGAGAGTTGCAAGAAACTCGCTGCACGACGTTTTAAAATCTTCCTTCGTGAAAGTGTTTCGAAATAATCACCTCGGACACGAAAATTTGGAATTTTCCAACGTTTCGGGATTTTCTTAGATTTCCAAATTTCGATAAATCACGCGACAAAGATTCATACACTTGTACCTTCCCGACTCTCGAGAGATCGAACGATCGATCGAAGTGATAGTTTGCCAAAAAATAAACTGGTCGCGTCGTACTCGAGTCTACGGAGCCCAGGATATTGCCAAGAGTCTCGCAGAAACGGCGTTCGGCCTTCGATCGCGGGATGCAAAGGAGTTCCTGACTGACGGACGATCCAATAATCGATCCGAACTGCAAAACGGAATGCAGACGAGAACGCCCTCGACGTCTTGAAAGAGAGAGAAAGAGAGAGAGAGAGAGTGAGAGATGCTTGAACTCGCCTGAACGAGCGGAGCCGAGCCGAGCCGATCGTGTCACGTCTCCGGAATCTGCACCGAGTCCCGTGATTCCCGTGCCTCGCCGAACAAGTCGACCGTGTCGCTTGATCCCTGGCGGCGCGGCGCTAAAAATATACACGGTCGTTTCGCGATTCGACTCGGCCGACAACGTTTCCACGAAATCGTATTCCAGAAACGATCGCACGGCCCTCGACGATCGTTGGAATAATCGAACGGGGCCTCGAGATCGAGGCAAGGTCGCTGGAGGGTTCGCCGATCTTTCAAGATCATGCGGGGCGCTCGACGGATAAAAGATCCGCTCGATGGATAAAAATCGGAGGACGGGTCGTGGGATCCCTGACCAGCGTCAACGAAGGCTCGGAGACACGTTGACGATCGTTGGCGCGTAGGAAATGCAAAGAGAGGAGACATAGGAAGAGAATTGGAATTCGAGGTTGAAGCTGGATCAATAAAAGGAAACGCGTTGGTCGAAGAGAAGTGAGGACACGTTGAGATTTATAAAATAATATATTACGGATGGGATGTATTAGTAGTTGGAAGGAAACATGGAGACACGTTTTAGCGGTGGAGATACAGATTTGCGAAATAAATAAAGTGTATCGCGCAGTTGGAGAAAACGTAAGGATACTTTGGTGAGATATGAAAGGAGAATTGGAATTTAAGATTGAGTGAAACATTGAACGGCCAAGTTTGTAAAATAAAATACAAAATATACTTATAGTTGGAAAAAGGCTGAAAAACTTTGAGAAGGTGCTAAGAAAATACTCATAAATTTTTGCGATTGAGTGAAAGATTGAACGTGGGCTAGGTTTTTTGTAAAATAAGAAGAAAACTTTTGAGACGCGGAGAACGGAGATACGAAGGAAGAATTGGAACTTAAGACAGAACGTGAAATTAAATTAAATTAAATCAAGTGAAATGTATTAGTTAAAGGAAGACTTTGAGAGGAGTGCTGAGTGAAAAATTGAATGCAAAGTATAAGGGAATAAATTAATTGAAGAACAGATGCAAGATCGTTTGTTACGTCAAAGAAATTTAACAAGATACCAAGAAGCATTGATGATATAAATACAGTTAGAATTCGAGATTATTTCACAGGTACGACTGAATGTATGAAAATCAATCGAAGATCGGACAGATGCAAGTAGGCAGAAGGTACAAAAAGAAAATCGAGGTTCAAGATCGAGCGAAAGATCGGTAAATACGAGGGAATAAATTGAAGGATACGATCGTTGGTCGTATCGAAGAAAATTCGAGGACACTTTATCGAGATGCCAAGGAGTGTTTGCACGTCGAAGATAGAAGAAAAGAGGATCGAAATTCGAGATTGAGCGAAAGATTGGCAAACATACGCGTCGGTAAATAAGAGAACAAATTGAAGAACGGATTACTCGCCGCGTCAAAGACAACTGAATGGACATTTTGGCGAGGCGCTGAGAAGGTGTTTGCACGGTAAGATGTAAATGGAGAATCAAAATTTTGAGAGTGAAAGATGAAAGTGCGTCAAGAGTGAGAATAAATTGAAGATCGGTGTCGAAGAATGCTTTTGTAAAAACGTTTGTAGATTCACCGAATATGTGTAAAAAGAGAATCGATATTGAATGAATGTAGGTAGTTTTAAATAGTCAATAAAGAAAGAAAGAAAATAGATCGTAAATGTCGATTAAAAATTGAAGATCGCAAGAGACTCGTATTGAATAAAAGAAAAGTCGAAAAGCGCGAGATCCTTGATCGACGTCGACGGAAATTCAGACAGCGTCTCTCGTCGAAGATATAAAAATAGAATTTAAATTGAAGATCGAGTGAGGAGGATTCAGTATTAGGCGGCGAGAATAAATTGAAGGACGTGCCGTGTAAAATTTCTCGCCGATATTAAGGCTGCAGAGTGTTTCGGCGCTGAGGGCACGTGGGACTGAAATTCAGAATCGCGTGAAAGCCTCGAAGTCAAGTTCGTCGTAAATAAAGGGAACGTAAATCGTACGGTATTCCCTAATCAGTTTACGAAAACTTGAGCGATCCAGAGACACGCCGAGGAGCTTGCGTTTCGACGCTGAAAGCTCGCACGAATATAGAAGACTCGACATTAAATCAGAATAAATCAGATGAAAATCAGTCAAAGAGGATCCAATGCAAAATAGAAGCAAAAATTCGAGCTCCTGTGGAAGACGATCGATGTTGTAATTGAAATAAATGAACGAGTCGGACGAAAAGTGCAGTATTAAACTCTGTCATTGAATAAATCAGAGAACACAGAGACCTCTGGAATCTAAAAACTTGGATTTCTTGATAAAACGTTAAAAGATCGACTCGACTGAATCCAAGGTGAAAGCGTTCAAAATCCCTGACCAAGATCAAGAAAGGCCTCTGCGAAACGTAGCGATAGTCTGAGGACGACACGCGAGAATAGACTCGAAACCGGCGCCACGGTGTCCGTTCTCGGACGAAGAAAGCCAGTCCCCGATCCCCGTTGCACCTGCCGCTATCTGTCAGGCTGGTAAACACGAGGCAAAACCTTGCGACCCGTTCGCGAGCTCGAGCCGAACAGCCAACCACTGAAGCGAGTGCAGCACACCTGGCTCTCGAAGCTTCTCTCTTGCGGCAACCGCGTGTTTCGATCGGTACACCTCCTCGAAATCTTCCTCGCGCCAAGCTGCGAGCCGCAGAGATCGAAGAAACTGATTTCCGGAGAAGAAAAGTTGGAATTTTTCATCTCGGTATAACGTGAAAGGAGGTGGATTTTTGAGAAAACGGAGGAAACCCCTGATTTTCTCTGAGAGACTTTGAGTGACCTTCGATCTTGGTAATTTTCTTGGAGTGAATTTGAGAGTTTGGTCGAAGGTGGAGAAGAGAAGAGATTAATTTTGGAAACGTCGACGAGATAAGATTCGCGTTAAATGAATGATCTCCTTCGGGTAAATTTAACGACGAGCCTGACGTTGTAAATAACCGTTGTGGATCTCGTTTCGACGTAAGGGACGACTTTATAAGTTGATTATACAGGAAGTTTGACTATAATTGATGTTATCGAGATCTCATCTCAGCTACGGATGTTGCAGAGAGTAGTAACCTGTTCGAAGAAGAGGAATAGATCGACAGTGGTTTAAAAGGACTTGATAAATCTTCTCGATCACGAAGCGTGGATATCAATATCGCGACGAAGGTGTCTTATTTGCAAAAATTTTTATACCAAGTTACTAACCTGATACCACAAATAAATAATAAGAATTCAATAAAAAAGGCGTGTCTTTAACAATCAACGCGGATTGTACTCAACTTTGGTGCTGCGATATTTTAACAAAAATTTCAAAAAGATCCGGATATAAAGGAACATACTTGTAATAAAATCATACTTGGCAGATACTTCCGAAGATCAATGCAAATTTCGAATCACAGTCGCAAGAATCGTCTCGATCAATCGGCGAATCATCAATCAGCCTGCGTTGATCATACTCCAACTAACCACCTATTGCAACTCCAATGTTTACAAACTGAACAAAGCCTCCAATCAGTCCCTCGCCAACCACTTCTCCATACTCTGTGCTCCAAAGAGATCACAAGAGAAGTGTGACGCGATTTGAATCAACATCCTCTGGAAAAACAGACGCCCAATCAGTCTGACGACTCACTCAGCCTCGAAACCACGCCTCGTCGTCATCCTCGTCGTCGTCGTCGTCGTCGTCGTTGTCGTTGTCGTCGTCGGAGCACAAACAAAGGCAAACGAGTCGGCGGAGGCAAACACGCCCGGACGAGAGATCGTTCCGCGGAGGTGGTGGCGCGGCACCGGTGACCTGACCACGGGCAAGATCGACGGCCGAATGACGTCAAAGCTTTCGCTGGAAGCGCGGAAAGAAGACGGGGAGACGAAGGATGCTGTCGGGTCGCTTTGTGCCTGCTGGAAGCGTTAAATATAGCCGGAAGAATCTCCGCGGCGTACGCGCGTTTGCTCGATTTTCGTAGACCGCGCGATTTGTGCGAGAAACGCGAGCGCGAGGAACGTCTCTCTGTCTCTCCTCTTTTCCTCCTGCTTCGGTGTCGTCGTCTTTGAGTCTCTTCGGAGGCTCGTCGCGAGCGATCGTACCGCGAATCCGTCTGGTTTTACTTGGAATTTCGTCTAGTGGATTTTCTACGAGCGAGAGGAAAGATGCTGATCACCAAGTACACCACCATTCTGCTGCAGTCCACCAATCAGCACATACTCAGGTGAGTGGTGGGAACTTTGAATTGCTCGGACGTTTCTACGTTCAATTTGGGGAGTTTTTAATTTTTAATTCATTTCAATTGTCTCGCTGTTTGTCACGTCGACTTTAATTACCCTTATGTTACCGAGTATAATCACTTTTTTAAACATTCTAATTAATTTGGATTCTCGTGGCGCGAACATGAAACGAAGAAGACAAAATTATATCGCACTGTGGAAAATTGAAATTTCGAATTGAAATATCTAAGTAAAATATTTCATTTCTGACCGTTTGATGTTTCTCCGAAAAATTTTTTTCTCCGAAACGAGAAAATAGAGCGATGCGTGTTTTTAAAAAAAAAAAAAGTGAATCGAGGAGAATCAAAAGTAGAAACGTTGTTAGAGGAAGAGTTGGAAGATACAGACGCAAGTTCGATCGACGTTCCTTCCAATGACAGACGATATTCAAATGAGACATTCGAGTCTCGAACAGGACCAAAAGGAAGTCAATCGAATGCTAAGATTTAAGTCCTCTGAATCTCGTTCCGTGAAGATGTATGAAACGTGTTTACGTTCGTTCCTCTCGAGAGATTCAAGATTGTATCGAAATGCAAGACAGATCCTCGACAGATCTTCTTCGCGCCACTACACGTTGACATCTTGTAATTTAATAATTAAGTTAATAGAAAATGTAACAGACATTTATACTTCTGTCTTATACCTTTCTACGATAGAAATATCGGGCGTTGCGTCGTTGCTTGTGAATTTGTCGTTCGAGGGAAATGAAAGACATTCTCTACTTTATTTAGCCGGCTTTTTATTTTTTTATTATATAGAAATAATAAATACCAAACATTCATAAATGAAATTATTTCGCAATTATCGTTCTTAGAATATTTCAATTCTAGAATTGTTGATGACCAATCGTTTCGTAATTTTGAAAATCACAGTCAAAATGTGAGATGTTTCACTTGACAATTTCTTCCTCAAATACGCAGCGACAAGAATCCAAGAATCCCGCGGCTTCGTTGAGTTTTCTCGGTGAAACTCGCTCACCACCGGGCTACCCTTGCCTCTTCCCTTAACCCTTCTGGATTATTCCGAAGATTAATCGTTGGAAATGAAATCTACCAGCTCCAGTTACCAACGTCAGAAGTTCCTATTAATTATGAAACGTAATTGTCAATTGACGCCGCGTCGGTTTCTCTGAGAACTCTAAGGGTGAACTAAGGAGAGGGTTGAGATGATTCACTGGTCTCGGTTAATAGAAAATAGACTCGTGATATTTCACTTTGACACGTCAGAAACTTCGACTGGGAGCGAATTAATTTCTACGTCGAACAATTCATCAAAGGATCATCTCGGTCGTATCGTTTGTTTAACACTTTGTGTGTTATTACTGTCGTTATTTATATGAAAAGTACAGTGTGTCTTACGTAATTCTTCAAGCTTCATCTGCAACCTTTAACTTTAACCTTCTTCCGAGGTACTATAATTACGAAGGCTCGAATATATATAGAATGTTCTGGATTCTTTTTCAGCTAAACTGTGCCTTACGGGGTCGGTTTACATAGTCTCTTTTTATATTAGAAAAAAATACTGTGAAAATAGAAAGAAACGTAGATGCTTACGCAGTGATAAAAATAGGAACCCATGCGCATATCGAGGGATTTTTCTTTACATTCTCAACGAAATTGTCTATTCCAAACTTGGAATTTTTAGCTTTGCATAGTTATTCAAGAACTTACAAACTTTTACAATTTCGATCATTTTTTTTTGTTTATATTTCCATCCCTTTTGACTCGAAATCATTTTGTGAACTGCTAAAAATCAATTTTCCACGGTGATCTACACTTTAAACTTTTTCAAACTCGTTAAAACCATAAAATGACGATTAAATTTTTATTATTAATATCATTTTTTTTTTACACTTTCAATCCAATTAACGTCGCGAAAACACCATCGCCGTCCAAAGTTTCCAGATATCGGTTTTCCACATTTCAATCCCCTTCAGTATCAAAAATTTAAACCGCCGTTTCTCCCTGATATCATCGAACATCTCCGCCCCTTTGCGCCAGGCTTTTCTAAATTCAAAACCTGAAACTCCATTCCGCCGTTTCGATTTGTCATCAGAAAAGGGCGCGTAAATTCTTTGTATTTCAATAAACGTCTACGCACGCACCGACGCGATCTTTGCTCGTCTTTTTCTGACTTTCCGCCCGAGAAGGCGAAATATTTATAACGCGCGTGGAAACGTTACGAAACTCGAAACTCGTTCTGGCTGTCACAGATGTTGCCTGACAATACGTGCACGCGCGTCCCTCTCCGTTTATAGAGAGGCATCGACGTCGAAATTGATCGAGAAGCGTGAATTTAAATTGAACGGCACGGAGGGGGGACGGGGGGTCGCGGCGCGATCGCAAGTTCACGGTTTACGGAGGTCGAGATCGAAGTTTAATTCAACGGTAATAAATCGAGCGGCGCGCGCCGAAAATGGAGAGAAGTCTCGGTGTCGGAAAAGTCGAGCCAGGGACACCCTGAAGTGTCGTTGAAATTGCTCGCGTCGTTTCTACCCGATTTTTGCAACGTTTACGTCGTTCACGTACAGCACAGCGAGTTGATGATTTTCGTCTCTGTACTTTGCGAACTTTCTCCCTCGAATTTGCGACAATTTGATTTGATAACGTTAATTTGGATTAACGAAAGTAATCGAACAGTTGTCAGAAGAAGAATTTTTATGCAAGGAGGAATTTTTGTTGCTGTGATTATATTGATAAAATCTGAAAATGTACACAAGATATTTGACACATATCTATATTTATACCATACGAGCTGCTCAGAAGTAACATTGTTCAACTCCATAAATTGGAAACTATGGAAACAGGTTTCTAAATTTATTCTTATCGCTTACGATTCTTGTGTCGTTTTCCTGTGACGAATGAACTTACAGAAGTAAGTCAGTTGTTTCTTGAGAATTGGATGTTAGTCTTGTACCTGTGGAATTGAAAAATTAATTGGAATTAATCAGTTTGGCTTCGGAGAAATTCATCACGTGACGTCGATGCTTCTCAAAAATATCTAATACGTTATATCGTTGAATTGGAAGATACCTAACACAGATATCGAAAAATATTTAATACTATTTAGATATTTTGTGCCAGTGCGTTGAATTTTTCATAAATAACATTCAGATTGAAATACATCCTCCATGAGACGACGAAAAGGAATTCATCGTTTCGTCGCGTTAATACCCGTATCGCTAACTAAAACTAATTCAAATCACCGGAAACTGCCATCTTTCATGCACCTACCTTCAACCCCCTCTGGACACAGTTGAAATGGCCTCCGCGAAAGAAAATACGAGCCACCGCGAAACACCGAACGCTGTCCATAGCGCGAGAGATGGCTGTAAATCTGGCGTACAGAGGCCACTAATGAAAGAGAGCAGGAATTTATCGTCGATATAAATTGTCCCCGGATGTCGGATATCTGGCGGCGTTTCCCATCGATCCGCGTTCCTCGCGGGAGAACAGAGAGAGTAACGAAAGAAAGATCGAATTCCTATTTTCTTTATTTATTTATTATTAGCAATCCGAGCACAAGGTTTCTTCAATGACGGATCTTCTTTGATCTTCTTCTTCCTCAGATCTTCAGGATGTCGAATTAACTTAAATTTCCGAAACTTGAAGAATTTTTCAATTCTTCCACAACGAGTTGACTTGTCTTAAAGTTTTTAGAATTTTTCAATTTTCCAATCACGAATTGTCAATTTTTTTCAAAGTCTTTCATCATCGTGCGTACTGAACAATGAAGCCAGCGATTGCGTTTGAACGACACAATAGTTTCTCGCAGTGCTTCGTTGTATATTCATCTCCATGTTTGATCATAGCTAATCATACGCGGCACTTTAGATTCTTGCACGATGACAACATTTGACTTGCTGAATTCCACGTGCTAGTATCAACCTGACGGTGGTTTTGTGACGGAGAATTTTGCTTTCTAATAATCCTAAAACTTTAGGGCTGGTCGAGGCATTTTTATCAAAACATTGGAAATTTGATCAAGAACTCATCGTTGGAGAATTAAAAAATTCTGAAAGATCAATTAGAAAGCGAATTCATCTTAGATTTTCTTCCAATCAGCCAGGAAAAGTATTTTATCTTAAAATCTGCCTTCATTGTCCAACAACCTTAGATATTTCCCATTGACTGAGGAGTTTCAGTACTGGATTTGTTTGCATTTATTTCGACCTTCCACCTTTCTATCCAATTTTCAATTTAATTTCCATCTGACGAGATACGAAGCCAACTCTGTCACAGGGCGATACCCAAGAGTATTCCCAACGATTGCTACGGAAAAAAAAATGAAAAATAGAAAAATGGGAAGGAGTGAAAGGATTTCGTTCGGCCTCGATCAATTTCCAGCGGAGAAGAGGCTAAGTCTCGAGACGTTCGCATGAAGCGAAGTTCGGTTTAATTAGGCGATCGAAAACGCTTGGTCGAGCGTCCGCCAACTGCAATAACGAGGCCTCGTTAGAGAGCCCCGATGAGATCAACTGTTCTATTTGCCACTGACAAACGACCGTTCTCGCCGCTGTTCTTGCCTGTTTCGAGGTTTCGTGAACGCAATTACCAGACTGTTGCTCCGAGACGCCGTGCACCCGTTGTTTTCGAATCGTGATGTTCGCTACGTGCACGTGTACGTCTGCAGTGCTCGTTTTCGATCCTCGCGTGGGTGATTCGTGTTGATTTCGAGGGCGGCTTCCTCTCGGGAAGAAGCCGATTTTGTGGTTTTAGCGCTTCTCGCGTTGTCTCGCTTCCGCTCGGTTTCAAAGTCCATCCAGTTGTAACTTCCGTCTGCACGAAATTTACGCGGGCGACTTGGTCGTGGTTTGCTGGCTCTTGTTTCTGTTCCGCTTACTCGAAGTTAATCGAGTCGTAATTTACAAATTTCCCAAAGTTAACCGGGTCTATTCTGAAACTTGCAACCGACATCTACAGAGACATTAAACCAAACGAAACAGAAAATCTTTATAGTTCTAACCACGAGCTTTTATATTTATAAAACAGTGTATTTCTGTGTGATCTAACAAAAATTATCAATGGTCATTTTGACCATTTTGGTAGCTCTAGCGTTGAAAGTACCTAATAGTACTTTGTTGAAGCTTTCAAAAATAATCGAGAGACGAATGTAAATTTAATCCTACAATTGTAGTAAAGAGAATGCAATGCTTGTATCACAAAGAATTTAATCGAGAGAAAAATCTGGTAAAGACTACACGTATATTTCGATCACTGACAAATACAAAATAATAGACAGTCTGTGGAAATCGGATTTTCCAGACTGTGAAAAATCATTAGTAACAAATCCTCGCGTTACTTGTAAAGAAGAAATAACTCGCTGAAATTTAACCA
>KQ435859.1:4144089-4162276 GCA_001276565.1 Melipona quadrifasciata
ATTCGGCAGAGAAAGTCGACCAAAACTCGAAGCTCGACTCGAAGTCAACTTCCTCCCACGTGGAAATACCTTCTACCGATCCTTCTACCGATCCTTCGCCAAAAATGGCCACCGGCCGCACCGAACCAGCCGCACGGAACACGAACAAAGAACCCGGACGTTCCGTTCGCGAAATCGGTTGACAAGAAACTCCGGCAGTGCTTCTGTCGCGTAGAATGAAGAATATGCTAATAGCGGTGTGTCGTCGAGCGAAGTCACGTCGTAAAAGGAAGAGACCGGGCCCCGTTCTCGCTGGCCGGTCGCAGAAAAGTATCGTCCACAGTTCGTTCCTTTTTCTTTTTCTTTCTTTTTCTTTGCTGTTGCTCGCCCTTTGGAAGTGGGCCCAACTTGAGAGTTCTTCTTCGATGTCTTCCGTTGATTCAGCTAAAACGTGTTCGTCGTCGAGGAACCGAGTAAAAGGGACGGTCCTCCGCGCGAGTAAACCCTGGACTTTAGCAGCTGTGCATCGGAGAATTTCACTTTCGAACGAAATCCACGTTGAGTTTTCTGCTAATTTTGTTGTTGAACAGTGACGATTTTTTTGTCCAAATTTATGTTCACGTTTATATTTCAATTTTTACGTTATCTCCGTCCTCTGCAATTTCGTCAGAGTTTCTTTTCTCGTCTCGGTAGACATTCGACTAAAAAAAATTCTGAATTTCTTCCTTTTCAATTCTTAGACAATTTAAATTTCACAATTCCGAAGAATCGAGTTTGAATTAATTTAGACGAAGTTAAATGACTCTGACGGATTTTCTTTTCAAAGGAAAAGTGTTGCAAAATTAGGAAAGAAAAAGTCGTTTTAAACGTTGCATTTAATATTCTCCAAACTAATTGTCATTGCGAAATTTAAATGCATGGGATACTCTTTTTTTAGTACCTTCCTTTTGCTACGCTTTACTTACTTTTACTTACTTTACTAAGAGTTTAATGGTCTGGGATGACGGTTAACTCGATCTTCCCCGTGGAAAGATAAACTGTGTGCGTAGTCCGGTGTGTTTAATGGAGAAGATAAGGTGATACCAGGGATTACGAGGATATTAAAGAAGACTGTATTTAGGTGGATATACAGGGTGAAGGAGAAAAGAAAAAAAGGATGGATTTGCAGTTTTTACTTGGCTCTATTCGTGGGACTGTTGTATGTAGACCAGACATTGAATTGCGATAAAGCGAGATAAAGAGACCGTGGAATGCGACAAACGAGTGTGTAACGGAATAGTGGGTGTACTGTGACACTTAGGTAGTCGCACATACAGGATGAAATACGAGGAATGATTACCCTGCTAAAGTATGTTAACTATAATTCAGTATTACCACCATTGTCGTATTTTATTGTCGTAGTGCTACTCTACTATTGCTGTGACAATAGTGCTTTATCGCTACTTATTACGGTAGTATCCACTTATCTGTTAATGTAAAATTCTTTTACTAATGATCCTTGTTTGCATTATTATTCTTTCATTTTATTTTTATTTTGTTTGAGTATTATTTGTTCACGATTCTGCTTTGCGGGTATTTTACTCGATGACGTGGTTCAATATTACAATACTATATTCTTTTTCTTACCTTTAAAATTCTTGCTGCGAGAGTAAGAATGTAGAATGATAATAAAGAATGTAATATATGTAGAAGAGTTAATTTTTTTGTAAAAAGAAAAAGATTAGTTATGGAATTCATTTGTGTCGTAGCATTTTGATTTTGTATCATTGACATCGTATTAACAATAAATTAATTGTGAAGTAATACTAAAAGCAGCAATAGACAACATGATGCATATGAAACAGATGAATCGTGATAAATTTTATATTGTAAAAATTGTTAATTACAAAGTCTATTTTCTTAATATAGTCATAAGGAGAACATACGACACAGAACGCATTTTCTATTCCCTAAACATTATTTATTACTAAAAATTAAATTTAGCATATTATTTATATATGCAATGTTACCAGATTAATAACTATTTATTACAATAATCCAAATTTTTTTAATTCTTGGCATATCTTTGACGCGCACGTAGAAAAATAGGAAAACAATCGACATTCAACTCTATTCACACGTGACACGAGTGTATAAAGTACACACTGTTTAGAAAGAAGGAACGACGCCAGTATTAAAAATGCGTGATACGCGAAAGAAAAAGACAAAGAGCGGAAACGAAAATCGAAAGAAAATCGTTCTCCCCTACATTACGTTTCGCGTGAGCAGTCGCACAGACGGGACGACGATAAAGGAGAGCTTTCACGTGCAGCTTTCGTTCGATGCGTGCTCCGCTTGTTTTCCATTCGATTGTCTCGTGACTCGGTGTCGCGGGACAGCGAGCGCACGCACGCACGCCGAGATGCAATTTGCCCCTTCTCGTCTGGCCAGTGGCTTTAAAAGCGAAACTTTTAATTAAAAAGTAACCCATTGGACGAGAAGGGGAGGGGGAGGGGGAGGGTAGAACGACTACTACTAGCCTCCAGCAATTTGCGGCGATATAAAAGTTCTCTTCCTACCCCGACCCCGTTTACAGACTCGCGAGGGTACATCTGGCCAGAAACTGGGGAATGTCGCGACCAACGTCGGACGACGTTACTTGAAAGTATCTGCTAGCGCGATTTCGTCGAAACGAAATTCCTTTGATCTTTTTCCTTCTGGTCTTTGATCGTTATCGTTGGACGAGAAGACGGGAGCACGTTACGCTTCTAATTACGAGTGTTGATTCTCTACAACCTGCATTTACATGCGGGAGTGAAAGATAAATTGTAGCTAGTTTTGGGGAATAATCTGGGAAGTAATTGTTACAAATAAGCCGTTTGCTATTTTTATTGATGAAACAAACGTACAAGTATTAAAGATGATCCCACTTTGATTTTGACTGTTGTGATAGTTTTGTGTTCTCTCGGGGAACATGTACTTGTATTATCTAGAAATTGTTATACATGTTTCTAGATTGGATTTAAACTTGATCAATATGATCATGATAGTCTTGATGAAATCTCAAAACGTAAATAGTGCACACATCTCTGTCCGTAATTCTATAATAAATAACTACTACCGTCACAGTAAAAAATACGTCCACTACACCAGTTTTAACCTCTTGCGCTGGCAACTGGTTCGCGGACCATAACGAGTGACCGAACCGTATACAATAATTCGTCGCTTTCTTTGTCTTTTGAACTCGTCGGTATGACATCACTGGATAGAAATGATTACGAAGTAACAAACTTATCATTTGTCTTGCCTGGATTACATGTAAATATACTTAAAAATGAAATAAATGTTGCAATTTGGGACAAAAAATTCTCGACGTGCGTGCCACGTCTGAAATAAATTTTTCAATTTGGGACAAAAAATTCTCGACGTGCGTGCCACGTCATTCCAGCGCAAGAGGTTAAACTGTCTTTCGTCGCACGAAACGCATCGTCTGTGAAACACACGGCGCCGGAGAGGAGAAAGAGAAAGAAAGGAAAGCAGACAGAGAACTGAAAGTAAAGAGAACATCATCGTGAAAGGGTCGTAAAGCAAAATCACCGATCGAAACGGTCGTAAAAGGTAGCGGGATGATTTGTCGATGAGACGAACTGTCAGCAGACCAGCAAAATAATGCTTAATTAATTCATTAAACGACGTTCTCCGCCGGCTAGCAAGACGCTGTACTTCGTCCCGGCCTCCATGATCTCGTTCGACCTACGGCGGACTCCTGGCGCCTGTTTCCAACGCAGACGGGGTTGCCGGGGAAAGGTAGGTCCCGCGGGAGGCGAAGTCAGAACCGGGGTAGAGAGCTAGCTATTAAGCCCACGGGATAAGACCTGGCACTTCACTTCGTACGCTTACTAATTAAATTATTCCAGAAACGCACCGCGTCGCTACCTACCCCCTTCCACTCATGCTTCAACGATGTTTGCCAGTGTGTATGTACGTTGGAAAAGCTTATCCTGATACAGTTAAAGAGACGTTTAATGCATAATATTAATATCCGAAATTGTTCTCTTTACTTTTCTTTTCTTTCTTTATTATTAGGAATTTTTCCCAGTGGATTTTATAAATTTTTATAATTTTCTCCTATTGGCACGTGTATGACTATCCTTGGATGGAATGACATCGGTTGTGCTTTATGTTTTTCAATATAGGTTTATCAGATGATGAGTTAGATCGCAATGAGGTTCTTCATATTGTTAGTCTTTTCTTCCCCCCCCCCCCCCTTTTTTTACGTAATCCATTAAAATATAATTCTGCAAGTCCATATTTTATTTTCGAAGCCAAGCTTGAATTTCTTGCAATTAATTTAACCAGTACTTATATCTGTCTTCTCTTTATTCGTATATTTCTATGATTCTTTCAATATGATATGAATAAAAATTAGATTAGTTTTACCCTGTTATAAGTAAATAGACAGTTTGAGTCTCAAAATTCTTTCCCCTCTTAACCTCAACAATCTCAAAATCATTTCAAAGAACTATCAACAAATTTACACCAATAAAACCAATCTCAAATGTTCCTCGTGAACAACAACAACTTTTCTTTGAATTCTTTATTCTTTGTTCTAAAAATTTAGACAAAAACAAGAGGGGAGCAATCAAATGCATAAATTTATAGTCAACAATGAAACTTAATTTTTTATTCATAACAGAAGAGCACAAGTGTCATAAGCCATCGGTGTTCGATACCAAAAGCATTTCATAATTTCAAAACTCAACTCAAGAAGGAGAAGAAGAAGAAGAAGAAGAAGAAGGGCAAGTAACTAACTGTGCTCCATCGTCAGACGTACGACGACGAAGGAACATCAGCATTCCGATTCAAAAAGCAATCAGAAGAGACGAAAGGCTGGGACCAGCGCGTACGTGACGTGATTTCCGGGAAACGGGTTCCCCCTTGCCCCTCTTCCCTCTGCGTAGCTACGAAAGCTCTGCGGCCGTCTGCGTGAGCACGGAATTTGACAGAGACGAAGCTTCAGATATGACGGATAAGAGGGTGGAGCGGTGGAAAATGGCCTGGCTGGCAGACAACAAATTGTTCGACGTGAGTACGAGTCGTCCCAGTGGTGGTAAGCGCGCGGGGTGGAAGCTAGACGAAGTCGTCCAACGTCGTGGTCGGCCAATTGTCGCCGAGTTGAACGATGAGGCTCGACATTTATCATGGAGAAAGCTGGCCGTGGCTCGGGTGATTGGCTTCCGATTGCGCGGTACGCTCGTCGATCATCCGGCGCGGATCCTGTTGCTCCTGTGGAAATGATGTCGTTTTAATATTCTGATGAAAACTCTGGCAGTTCTCGCGGAACCTCGAGTCGTTCGATATCGATTATTTTCTGAAGAAAGGAGGAAATTGTCGGAGGAAATGAGAATAGTTTCTTTCCGTGTTGTTGAAGCGGTTGGGATTTACCAACGTTCATTAATAATATGTACTTCTTGTATAGGTGTATTTCTTGTATAGGCATTGAAAAATTAGGATAATTTGGGAAAAATTGTGAAAGTGAAAATTAATCTTTTTTTATATGGAAAGAAATTGCTTTTCTTCTGTATTATTAACGTGACTGAAATTATATATATTTCCTTATTTTTATATACACGTATTTTTCTGGCTCTTTGTTACTATATCGGCGTTGGTCTATGGCTTCACATAAGAAACAGAAAGTTAATTTCATTCGACGATTAATTTTTAGTTTTGTATTCATTAAAATGTATTCCTTGATTAGTATCCTATGAAACGTGGAAGCATATATCTTAATTAAAAAAGAAAAAAAAGGAAATGAATTTCGCTCAAAGAATTACGTCCAATTACGCCAATATTATTTCACATACTTGAATAACTCTTCGGAGAAAATTGTCGAAACGATCGTTTCACATTGCAACGGAACGTTTCCTCGAGTGCATAAGAAGGCACGCTAATTACCAGCACCGTTACCACGATTACGAGGTGCAAATTGTTTCTACGTTGCATTTTTCTTCGAATCCGGTCGCCACGGTTTCTCGTTTATTTATGGTAGCTTCGATGCCTCGTTTGCTCCTGTTTCGTTTTTCTTCCACTTATGAATTACACTTAGCTCAATAAACCGAGACTCGGGAAATAAAACTCGCTCCTGAGAGGTTTTTGCAGCTGAACTATTTTGTTCGTGGGTAATACAGATTAGTCGTATTACGTATGCAAAAATATTCATCTGCTGCGCAAATTTTATACGGCGCACGATGCATATTCCATTTTATTTAATCTAATATGAAATCCGGGGAAACGAGAATTGTTTGTTCACGTATTTGTCGTAAAAATGTTTCGCACTTGAGGCAACTGAGATCTGGACTTTTCGTTTAAAACGAATAAATTGTCAGATTGTGTCATAATTGTCAATTGTGTTTGTTAAATCAAAAATTTGTTGAGGAACAAATGGTGGATCGATAGGTATAGATTAACTGGTAATTATAATGAAGAAAACCAAATTATGCAGCACCCTCGTAATTTTTTTTAGAGATTTATTTCGTTAAAGTCAATTCACCATGCTTCTACCAAGTACAATTGAAATTTATAAACTCCACATTTTGCGAGCAGAAATATAAATATTATCTCTCGCAGAAAGGAGAATTCAGACACTCTTAACACCCAACCAAA
The DNA here is from genome assembly GCA_001276565.1 of Melipona quadrifasciata. NCBI lineage: Eukaryota > Metazoa > Arthropoda > Insecta > Hymenoptera > Apidae > Melipona > Melipona quadrifasciata. Next base: position 4,150,711 of record KQ435859.1, read on the forward strand.
TTCAAGAATGAAAATCATCCAGCAAAAAGCAGATATAAAAGAGTCTTAAGGAGCAAAGGCATAAAAGAACTCGCGACAAAGAGAGATAAAGGACAAAGTGACTCAATGGAGGAGTATCGAGTGGGTGCAAACGGTGCGACAAACAGCAAACACTTCATGCTTGACAATTAACATTAACCTGCAGCGATCCTCGGAGCGTCGTTCATTCATCCAACCCCAAGAATTAATCCCAATTCACGCTTCGCCCCCCTTTGCGCCATTCAAACCTTTCTTCGCGTCCTCTCCTCGCCCTTTCTGAAAGAGCATAATTCATTACTGGAACGTCTCGTTTCAATTGTACCCAGGGCGCCTAGCCTCGCGTTTTCCAAATTGTTTAGAAAACTACCACCTCCAACGAGTGCTTTGCATATTCGATCGTCTGGCGCAAGGGTTGATTACTCAGCGGGTCGCGATTATAATTTTCCAGTGGCAGGAAACTTTTGAATCGTCTCTAAAGGGACAATGACGGCCTCTCGGAGTGAAAAGAAATAGAGATAGCGATTGAAAGAGATTTTGCAGCTTCCGTATGCATTTTTAAACTTTGCCTCGCTCTCAAATTTTATCATTCGTTGCAACGCTATTGAAATTTTGAAATGTTTTATGTATAATATATAATATATAACATAATACTTTTAATACACAATTAATATATAATATAATACAGACTTTTAATACAACGAGATCAAAATTATATTTTACATTTGAATGATTGGTTATCATCCAACAACAGGCTAATTATTCTTTCAACGAAATGACAATTCTTTCAGCATTTTTGATTTATCACAGTCAATGATTTTGTTGAAGTTTCATCGAATCTTCAATTATTGTTCCATTATTCCAAATTCGTGTTAGGAAATACTATTCTAAAATGTTCAGAAAATTAATATTTTTTGTGTACTACCATTTTGCACATAATAAGAAAAGAGTGACAACTGAAATTCATTTCATTCGTAATAGTATTTATATTACACACCTCAGATTGTATTGATGAATCCGTACAGAAGGAATATCAAATTTTTAACATTATAGATAGTCTTCAGCAGCAGCTTCAAACGAATCTTTGGAATTTCCTCTTGCAATTGAAAAGTAAAATAATTCAGTTCTCCTTAACAGAGTGAACCGCACATTCAAATACCTACCATATCGAACTTCTTTCGTCGAAACTTCTCCATCTTAACTTCTTTCAACAACGTCAAATATTTCCACATCTTCAAAAGAAAAAAATATACGATCTCCGGTCGCGAAGTTACTCGGCATAATTCATGAATATACGTGCGATGAAGCGGCGGACTTCCAAGTTCGGTGGAAAGTTTCGCCAAGTTCCAGCGAGAGACTCTTGTTCGTGCACCTGAGCTCGCCACCACCTCCATCGTTTTCCATATACATGGTTCATGCCTCGAACAGAGGGCGAGGAACGTGTATTTCTCCTCCGTTCGTTTTTTCCATCGGGATTTTTACGAGTGTGCGGGGCTTGTTTGATCATTACACGATTCTCGAGGAACGAAGCTGGATCTTCTTGTTTGACGACCACTTTTATGGTTCGATTTTCTTACCGCGTAAGGGTTGAGGGTGGCTCGAACGATACCTAAACCACGTCGGGGAACGAAATCGCGTTTTATATGAAATCGGGAAATAAATGGGCTTCGAATGAAATTATTTTATTTTATGTAATTACTCGTAATAATTTATTTAAAATTACTTTATTATTACTAAGTTGGAAATTTTCTCTGTGCACAGTTTTTCAGTGTCAAAAATCTAAATGTACACGTAGCACAGAATAGATTAAATTTTCGAATGAGTACTGTACCTTTGCAGAAAAATGAGATCTATCGTAAATTCAAATTTCTCTGCTTCTAACTTCGTCCAACTTCAATTCTATCGTAGAATTCGTAAGAAAAGACGCTCGCTGATGTTTTCACTGCACGTTATTACGGAGAAAATACCCAAACCAAACATCCTAACCAAAGCTTCTTTGCACTCATCAAACTCCACCATCCCTTTCTCTCCATTAAGAATCATTAACCCTCACCCTCCAAGGCAAGGGCTTAATGCCTCGTTCTATAACAAACACACATGACGAACACCATACGCCGCCATAGTTCAAGGATCATCCTTCGGCTCACGATACGCGCGAACAATAAACTTTTTCTCCGTGGAAACGATCGAAGTTTCTTCTTCTCGCTGGTCGCGAGCTCGTATATATTTCTCCTCCCAGCCAAGCCTCCTTCTTCTCGTTTCTTTTCCCTTTACACGTATACACGCACGACGTGACCCGCGATCACCTTTCCCTAGTAAAAAGAGACGAAAAGTGGCGGTGGTTCTTCTTCTTCTTCTTCTTCCACCACAAAGTGGTAAACCACCCCCGCCACAAATCTCTTCCGCCGCTATCGCTAGCGGTTTTTCCAAACGTGGCCCTTTTACAGCCACTCGCTTAATCCACTGTTCGGAGCCCACCCCCTCTTTTTCAGAGGACCGCTTCCCGAGTGATCTGTGTAAGTCCACGTCCTTGAAGAATCCACGTGGAATCAATGTTTCGACCGTTTTCTCCTGCGTCCCTCTTCTCGGTTCATGGGGATTTATTGGGGGGGAGGAAGGGGAAGAAGGCTTATGATTAGAGGAGTTTTGATTCGGGAAAATTCATCCCTCTGTGCGCAACCGAAGGGGGGTGGGTGTCTACATAGCTTAGAATTTTATTGAACACAATTTTAATTTAGTAGCAGTAAAAAAATGTAGAAATTTGTAACCAACGTCCCAATTAAAGTATTAAAACAGTACTATTCGAGGCCTAATCAGAAAATGCAAATTATCGTGTATTGCAAATAAACTGCGTACAGCTAGAAAAAAGTGAAACTTAGATATAAAATTCTTTTACTTACCAAACTTCAAACTCTTCGCTCTTACTTTTGTACTACCTACAACTTTGATATCTTTAAATTTCAAAATTTACAAATACGTAAAACACCCCCGGTTCGATCATTTTATAATAATAATTGTAAAATAAAGGAAATGTTAAATCGTCGTGAAAGCGTCTCTTTATAAGTCTTCGATTCCAGTCAAAAATATGATCGAGTCGAGTAAATCGAAAACAGGCAGTGAATTCAATTAACCCCGTGCAAACGGGGCAGAAGTATATCTTGATCGAGCATCCAATATCGCCTGATCGATGCATCTTCAAATCATTTCCACTTTCACCAAGTCTCTCTCTCTCTCTCTCTTTCCATCTCGATTGCACTTTCCACGATCAAGAGCCACGGAAACGAGAGGAACGTAGCTAGAAACGCCAGTCGTCCACGTCAGTTTCACGAGTATTATATGGCGGAGCATCCGATTTCCTCTCGGAGCTGGTACACGAGGCAACGATTGCCTCGAATCGCGATCCAATTGCAGTTCCCATGGTGGAACAGCTTCCTTCCACGTTGGCCGTTGTTCGCGTCATAAATCATGGAAAATCGTACATGTCATTAGAGAGAAAATGGCGGCTGCTCGGCGAGATAATCAGCTCGTGTCGGCGCAGCTATCGAATAAATAATGTATCGACGCGGTTTTCGACGCTTCCGGCAAGGCACAGTGCCGCTAACCACCGCTTCCGTTTGATCGCGAACGTGCCTCGTTCCTCCAACTTTTCTCAGAGTGCTTCGGAGTATATCGGCTGGCTAATTTTTCAAATATTAATTCTTCGACATAATGACACACATTTTGTTTTTCTAATGAATTCCTTAATATATTATAATAATATATATATTTGTAATAATATATTATATTGAAATGATCAATTCAATTTACACTTGTAGAGATATAAAAAGTATTCAAATATTTTTGAAGTTTAAGTAATTTAAGCCTGTCTTGTTCATAAAATCAATTGTTCGTTTTATTCAAAAGTACATACAAGTTTGTTGTTTCAAATCTTTCCAGAAAGTTAAACATAGTTGATTTTCGTTTTGTTTGCGTAGATGAAATTTTGGAAATGTTAAAACAGACGATCAAGAAGTAGAGAAGTTTGCCAACGAGTTCACTTGCCGATGCAGGCTTCATAACGATAATAATGAGATTGTTATTAGGTTTATGGTACGATGATCAAAGGCTTTGTCTGCGATACTATGATCGTGCCACGTTACTTGGAAATCGGTGTACAGTTATTAATTCATATCCATTAGTTTCCTGGAATAGCGATTATCTCCTCACAAAGAAGTATCTTTCGCGTTATTTAAAATTAATAAAAATTTCGTATTGTTCGAAATTAATGAAAATTTGAAATACTTAAAGCTTCACGTTCCATTTACAATGATTTGACGACTGAATGAAATTACCGGCGCAGTCAAATAATTTAAACAGTATCGTGGAGCGAACAATTTCTTTAAAATGTAACGATATTAAACAAATCTTGGGAATTTTTCTTCCTAACTTCGAAATTAAATTTAACAATATAAACTGATTAAAAACAGGATGTTAACACAACGTTGATTACTTAAAAGATTTAACGAATTCTTGCTTGCTGATTCCATGTACTTAAACGTAGACTCTTACGATGCGAACGAAAAATTGCCAATTGAGAAAGTAAGTAAAGTTTTCGCAAATAACATTACAAATATTTGGATTAGAAGTTGACAGAGTAAATGTAATTTCAAACATTGAAATGCAAATATAAATAATCCCCTAGAAAATCCGCGATTAAAGAAAGAAATCCTTCCACCAATTTTTTCTCCATCGGTCGTTAAAAAATTGCAAGAAGAAGAGAAAGTACACCACAATTCCCATGTAACATCATCGTCATTTCGCAGAACTAAACAGAAGCTAGTAGACAATGGCTGTCCTTTCCCTGGCCATTATCTATCATTTCCAGATCCGTTCTGGCGAAACCACAACTGCACGTACCGCGACGGTAACAACGTGCATTCAGGTGCTATTGAAAGAAAAAAAAAAAGAAAAAAAGAACGTGGTCTCCGTGGCACGAAGCTCGCGTTTTACAGCGGTCGTCAAACGCCACGGCCACGTAAAACCTGTTACATAAGCGGACACCGCAGCCACCGGTGGTTTTCTCGAGCCACACCTCGACACGAGCGAACAGATCTAAGGCTACGAACGGCCGATCACGATCATCGGTGGTTGTTCTTGCGGAGGATGGACCGACTTCCCGGTCGCAACCTCACACGACGGACCACGTTTCGTCTAAACGATTAAACCGATCGAATTCTAATTGTCCATTTGGTTAACTCACCGGGTCTGGTGAGTTGTTTACTGGATCATCTCCTGACCGATTTGCGTATAAGCAATGTCTGCTTTATGTAACTAAACATGAATGGAATATAATGTGCACTCACTTGGAGCATTTTTCAAATTATTGAACATTTTCAATAATATTCTTGGTGTTTTTACGAAGGACGTAGTTTGGAAGTTTGTTTCGTTCAAAAAATGAAGGACGCTCCAAAATTTTAAACACGGATGTATAATACTTATACTATATTTTGTATTTTGATATTTCCTTGTGATATTTCAAGCTGTCGGTATCGACAGATGTTCCGAACTACTCCGTTTTTGCATCAGTCGTATACAAAATATATACTTATTGTTGGACTATCGGTATTTTAACATTTGCAGAAAATTTTAAAATACAAAGTTACGAGAAACGTACATAATATATAAAATACCACAAAGTACTCTCAACCAAGATTCTATAAATTGGCGTAAAAATTCGTAATCTACGTACAATTTTGCCCAATTACCAATTCCCAATCAATTTGAGCCCTGCGCAAGAATAAAATATAACCTTTCGTCTGTGCAACTTCTCACTGCGCTCAATCGAAAACCAATTCTCTCGGTGCTGCACCGTGTACGAAATAGAATCCTCCACCCTCCGCAACATAATCATCCCAATTTTTTCTGTAATAACCCGTCGAAGTCTGCCATCGACCGTCCTCACCATCCTTAAACCAACCTTCCTTCTCTCCGCGTCCACGAGGCTGGACGACCCATAAAAAGCGAAAAAAAAAAGACAATTACTTTCTCCGGCCGCGGTGGCCGTCTCGATTTTTCGACTGGCACCATCCTACCGCCGGATCCCCCGGTGGTAGTATCGATGCCGATGGCAAGGTTAGAATGAACCGAACAGCGTGCGCTGGTGCGCGTGCGCCTCTCCCCTAGAGGCTTTACCCTCACCACGGCGTCGCGCGTAGCCGGCTGGTAGGTAGTAGACCTGTCTCGTGTCTACGAACCGGCAGTTGCGTCTCTGTACGCGTTTGTGCGTGTTGTGTCGCGACGCCGGCTATCACCGCGTCGCCGACTGGCGTCACGGCGCCTCTCCGGCCGTCGGCTCGGTGCGTCTCGCGCGTGTTCCTTTCTTTTTCTCTTTCTTTCTCCCATTGTCTCTTCTCTCGAAACGACCGAGAAGCCGGTTCGTCGCCAGAGTGTGCGTCGTCTCGTATTGCAGTGAATTTTTGAGATCTGTTGCGTGGCCGGGACACGTGGTGGACAGACCAGCCGGAAGTGAAGGTCGAGGCAAGTCCATCGGCGCCGGTGTTATCGATCGAAGTCGCATCCTCCGAAAGCAGGGAAAGCCGAATCGGTGAGGGGTTTTCCCGTAGAGGGAAATTGAGGAGGGAAAGGAAGGGAGGTGGATCATCGGTGGTGACTCGCGGCTCAATCCGCGTGATCCAAGATCAGGAGGAGGCGATGCTCTCGCGACAACGTCGCGAGCTCATCGATAAGAGTGATCGAGTATTCGGGCAGAGTTCTTGGTAAGGATGACTGACACAAGTGTCGACGTGAATCGTCGTTTTGTACCTTGATCTTGTAGAGAAGGGACTGTTGCATCTTAATCGGTGTTCCCTTGGTAAGCCTGTAATAGCCTTTGAGACTATACAACGAGGTATATCTGTTGGAATCGTGTCCTTGCTGCGACAAATTGCGCGTAGGATGGACACGTTATTGGTTCGTTTCGCGGATGGAGAAAGTTAGGGACGAAAGAAATGCAGCGTTCCGAAGGGAACTTAGACCAACGAGTGAAAAACGTTTCGTTTCAAATAATACGACAGAATTGATTTTCTTTCGAATTTATTTACGTGTTTGATAACGCGATAGAGAATCTCTTTGGTAGATAGAACTTTATCTTTGAGGATTTTCGATCGTCTTTACGAATTTGATAAGCATTTCGTGTAGAGAGTACGTTGAACTTTATCCTCGTGAATTTTTTATCCTTCTCACAAATTCCACGAAATTCTCGCACAGCTGTGGATCGTTCCTCGGAGCGTTGTGAGGAGCACCAAGCATCGAACTTTATCTTTGAAAATTCTACGTTCCTTCTCGCTTCGCGAGATTTTGTACAAGGAGTACATTGAACTTCAACTCCGAGAGTTCCTCACTCTTCTTTCAACTTCCACGAGATTTTTCGCAAAAGTGCCATATTTTACGTGGAAACGTTGTCGGACGTTACATCGAACTTTGAAGAATTCAGCGCTCTCTTCGGGAATTTCATACGGTTTCCTTTACGAGTATTTTATGCGAAATGTTCTAAAGACTCTCTAAACTTTATTCCCGGGAATTCTTTGTAAATTTCACGAGATTTTTCACAAGTAGTGAACAGCTTGTCAACGATGGATCAAATTATATCCTCGAGAATTCTTTTCCCTTTCCTCTGTATAAATTTCGAGAAATTTTACGTTCTGTCGACCTTAGGGGAGGAAATTATTCCACGTCAACAAAATTTCTGCGCAGGAATACGAAGAATTTCGTGGAATTTCGCAGCAGCTGTGTTTCTGTGCGGTGTATTTTTCGTTTTGTGCTGATAACTCGACACATAGCGTGTCGCATCGTCGTTTATCGCCCCGAGCGAAACACAGTGAAATGTTTCCTATTTCTTTTGTACATGTACTTGGCATTTGTGAGAAAAAGTTGTGGCTAACGATAACGCGAACGCTTCGCCGTATATCAGACTCTCTAGTTGGAAAAATATTTACTCTCTCCGCGTTCGCTGTAACCTTCTAGCGAGTATTGAATATATAATCTTGAAAAATTCTTCATTCAAGATTTCTACGCGCAAGCATCGTGAAATCTCTTTCACGAACATTTTATTCAGGGTACGTTAATTATTTTACATTTGATACGAACGAGAAAAAGAGTATGGAAGAGAGCGTAGTCCAACGACAGGTGTATTATCGTGTCCATCTTTTGAAAATTCTTTACACTTGACCGATCAATTATTTTTAACGATAGTTTTAGGTTTCAATTCTTTCAGATTACGCTGAATTATTTTATTCTTTACGTAAATGTGACACATCACGGACTGGTGATAGATTTATCTCAGGAAACAATGAATTATCTTTATACGTATTTTCTTGTATCATCTGTTTTTACTTAAAAAAGATATTTTTTTATTTAAATTTCTTTCAGTCCACGCGAATTTCATCAATATAGAGCGATATTGTTATATAATGTGTATAGATAATTATCTATCGAACATCAAAACTAGTGCCTCGCTACAGATTTTCATCCAAGTTTCTAATCTATAAAGAATAATATCGTACTCTGTTATTATCAAACCCGCGAATCCGCGTGCAAGTTATTAAGAAATTATTTGCAAGAACGAGTCGAAAATACGAAGATAAAATAAAAAATTGCTTCGTCGGAAAGATCAGCTGCTCGAGTATTTTTCAAATACTTTTGTTCGAACAATGCAAATCCAAGCTTGAACACGCTCCAGATATTTTCACATTCTGTTTCTTCATACCTGAACGATTAAATTTCCCATAAATGCATAATTCGCAGTCCAATTACAACGAAATCTCGCGGCAGAATACCTTACGATACCAAGATTGGGTGGGCTGAGAAATGCGTCAGCCAGAGTCATATCTGATCGCGTTGTCAGGCTTTGTGCTCGATAATCTTCCGGGCTGGTGACACCGTCAGCCCGGTTGCAGCCGTCGTTGATAACGGGCTGCTTGTTAACCGTGTCTGCCGTGCTCGTCTTATCGAACGCCTCGTCGTGAAAGGAACGATCCCCGATGGTCACTCGTGCTCTTTGATCGAACGTTCCGTGGATATCTCTCCTCGAGTCGTGTGTTGGTCGGAATGAGATTCGAAGCGTTGGACGTTGATTAAACCCGGGGACCCGACGTGACAGAAATTAGAGTCTGGCGGGTGTATCTTCCACGAGTTGCATCCTCGTCTCTGTTGCCCTCGCCGGATGGATGATTAGACACGAGCGGGGAATGATTGGATCAGAGCCGCGTTCCAGGAAACAGAAATCGGAGTTATCGAGTTTGTTTAGTTTACGTCGGTTTTTGTTTACTCGCTCGTCGTTGAAAACGTGGAGCTTCTTAACACAAAGTGACTTAATTTTTTACTTTTAAACCGGAGATTCTTCTTTTCTTGTGTTCTGATTGTGTTTTTCGCTTTTGTCTTCTGGACTTTTACGAAATGATCATCGACGTCGTGTTTTATTTCAACCATAAACTGTAATTATACATATTTCAGTTTTTAGTGTTTGATATTTTAGTTCCGCGCGAAGATAGTTTTTCTGCTCAAATTCTGTACTTTGTGCTCTTCTGAAATCTATTTCTGTACGTATTTTTGAATTCGTTGCGAAACTCGACTATGCAATCATGATAATCTCATCTTTCTCTAATTTTATATCCCTATGAACGTTCGAATGCTTTCGTGGGCAACTGTATATTATGCACGCGCATGCACTGTACAACAATGGATTAAATAAACAAACAGCTGTGATCAGTCGATAGGATATTTAAAAACACGCTTTGATCCAACCCTATCTCGGTCCAGTTTTATCGCCACCGTAGGTCGAGCAACGCTATCTAAACGGAAACAAAAGAGTCATCCTCGAGTATCCTTCGGCATTGTCTCTCTAGACAATAAAATTACCTGAAACAGAACAGAACTCCGCATCTTCGCAACGATACGAGACAATTACTCATAAATCATGATTGCACGCGTCAAATCTTACATTTCGCGACGTGTAAAAGCCAATGATAAATAGCACAGCTGGAGAAAACGAATTTAAAAAAAGAAAAACCACAAAGAGAAGAAACTCACGATTCACAGAGTTCAGCTCTCGAAGGAACTTCATTGATTTCGAAAGAAATCTTCCCCAGCATCCGCCCAATCTCTCCGCTATACATCATGGCCGATAAGGGATCTACTCTCTGCTCCATTCTCCTCCATCCCACCCTGGAATAATTCTGCAACCACTCCCGAGCAGGAACCTGCAGGAAACGCTTCCTTCGCCTTTTAAAAATTGTCTCGTTGTCCTTTAACCACTTGCGCCGGCAACTGATTGCGGACCGTAACGAGCGACCGTATACGATAATTCCTCGCCTCCTTTTCGAACTCGTCGGTATGATATCGCTGGACAGAAATTATTGAGAGGTAATAAATTTATTATTTGTCTTGCCTGGGTTATACTTAAAACTGAGAAAATATTGCAATTTTGCAACAAAAAGTTCTCGACGTGCGTGGCACGTCATTCCAGCGCAAGAGAGGTTAATAGGAGGAGGCTACCGATGGAGAAATTTCCAATTTTTTCGGGACCTGATCATTTCTTTCGTTGTTGGATTTTTTCAATTGTTTTGAAGCGTCGAATAATTTTGTCTGGGACAAGGACAAGTTTGTCTACTCCAGACAGATGTTTTATATACCTTTGCACGTTGCACCCACTCTGCAGATTTTTGCAACCTCAAATTTCCCAAGAGGTACGTCCGCGGTCTGCCAATGAATAAATCAATATCTAAAATATTTAAAATATTTAAAAACAAATCTCGAAGATATACAGACTTTCATTGAATTCGTTTACATCAAACAAACGCGAGTTTCGTCTTACTTGATCTAAATGCACTCTAACATATATATATACTCAGAATATAGACGAGTCTTTAATTTTCCATTAAAGAAAAAAAATTCCGAAAAACCAAATTTCACAAAGAAAAGCGTCGTTTTGTTCTTCAATGATGTCACCCGCGTCACTTATCAGCCTGATAACGATGAGTCGAGGCCTGTTGGACGTCGTCGTGGGTGGTGCGGCCACAGTTTCACGCCAGCCTCCGGGATCAATGCTCGTGACCGGTTGATTGGACGTTCTCGCTGCTCAATAAACGCGATTATTCCCGGTTTTTCGCGCGATAAACGCTTTGTTTGTAACTGTTCTCGTGATATTCGTCCGCTCGAGTGTGATTCAGTTTGTCGCGGAACGTGTCGCTGGACGAACCTAATTCGTGCAGTAATTTCTTCGGTGAATATACGCAATCTTCGTGGAAAAGAGAAATGCGAATTATTAAATTAAACGACTCTCGCTCGAGTGTGTGTACGACGTTGTTTCACCGTTTAACAAAAGAAGTATCGGAATTTTTCTTTTTTTAGTATTCCTCTCGAGCGTACTCTTTTTTTTTTTATACGTAAAGTTATTGATTTATCGATTGTCGAAGAGTAATCAGCTGTTATATTTTAATAAGGTAGAGGAAAGTAATATTTGTTTGCGCTTGTTTCATCGAGAATATTTCAATAATTCTTTCTGAAACTGTTTTAA
>KQ435859.1:4177629-4189221 GCA_001276565.1 Melipona quadrifasciata
TCGTGGCGGTTTCAGCGTGCTTTGAGGTGTTGGCGATAAAATTGCAAGCGACATTTCTGGTTGAAAGTGAATATTGTTAATATTACGTAAAGTAATACTATGTTGTAACACTATAATATTATAAAAATATTAATCGTTGATATTTTTATAATTAAAAATATGACGGTTTTGGGTTTGGGTGCTTCGAGAGTTCATTTTTAGCAAAATTGTAAGATTCCATAAGACACTTTTTTTTAGGAATCAAACAAAATTTCTTAAATTACGCGAATTATGTGGATTTTGTGGAATTTTCGAATAACATTTCGACAACGTTTGAAAATATCTTCAACGTTAAATATTACGGTTAATTCTCTCTTTTAACGCCGCTTTTCAAAACCTCGCCATCCATCCAGTCACAGAGGTTCAATTCATACAGGGGACATTTTTTCGTCGATCAAAAATTCCCGTCGTCGTGCAGACGGAATGCACGGATGGCAGAGACAGGAAACGGAGGGCATAGCGCGAATTTCCGCGGACCCTCGTGTGGATTCTTGGTGGAATGTTTTGCACGGAAGCCCAATATGCGCGGCGCGACGCCGAACGGACAGAAAAGGGCGAACGATTCACCTTTGATCATCGACCATTCCGGGCTCCCGCAATTATGTACCCTCTAATTACTATATTTGGCCAGCGCGTTTAATTTCCAGAATGGAACGTATCCTTCCTCGAATCCGCTGTGTTTCCACCGGCCTGTTTCAGTTTGACAAACGACCCGTCGAATATACCCACGCACAGAGAGATAGACGGTTTCGATTTCCCTTGTAATTCGAATTTCCCCCCTCCCTTCCCTTTCTTTTTTTATCTTTCTGCTTCTTTCGTTGAAAACAAAAGTTCAACCCGGTTTTCGAAAATAATTATTGGAGGATTGTAACTTTTTGGCAAATAATTATTTCACGTGTATGCGTGTCTCAGCTTTCATTCTATTTCCTTCGTGTCGAAATTTAAAGACTTTACAGTATTATTGGACATCTTATAGATCTTGTATCTCTACAAAATTTAGCGGTTTTGTAGAAATTTCGTAAAATTTTGTAGAACTTATTTTATAGAATTAATAGATTGAAGCGATTCTACGATAGTTTGTAACTTCGTGATTGTAAAATTCGACGATTTTTATGAAATCTCGTAGGATTGTCAAAATTAGAGATTTTTTTGTAGATTTCATAGAATATTTATTCTGTAGTAGAATCTCTGTAAATTTTACTCTCCGATCAATTGTCCTTTGTTGAGGAAATTCAGACGAGACAGACGAGTTGTCGAGGAAGTAAAAATTTCAAGTATTCGGGACGAGGGGGGACTTCTCCAGACAACCAAGATTAGAGTTGACAGGCACATCCCATGGTAGAAGTCATGAATTTTGAAAAAGATTAAGCTTCCATCCCCTTAATTCCCGTTAACGTCCAGTCACTGGGACGGGAGAAAAAGACGGGCTCTAATGATATTTTTCACCCTCGAGGAGAATATTCTTTTTGGATAGTCGAGGGGAGTGATGGAACAGCGGGGAATGAGGCGATAATGTAGTAATAAATGTTATAAAGTAATTCATTGCTGAACAAACCGTCAGTTTAGTTGTTTACAATCTTCACTTGTTTGCCACTCTATTCATTTATTTGCATCTTGATATAACAAGAGATCAAAGCATCAACCACGAAAAAGTTAGAAATTATTTTTAAACGAGGAAAGAATAATAATTTTATTGAAAAGGAAATATTCTCCAGATCGATTTATTTCTTTTTGTACCTAATTATCAAATAACAATTATCAAATGCATTCTTTCAACGTCACACGATGTTATAATTATTGAACGTCATCTAATATTTCGTATCTGACAATATCAGTAACATAAACGATATTTTTCCAGAAAGGAAAAGAAATTTTCATATTTTGAAATATAATTATACTCAAGAATTATTGTATCGATGCGTTATTGTATCAGTGATATCATTAACATTAAGATAAAACCAGACATTATCAGCAGCAACTTTTCCATTTATACTTCCTTGCCAAACGTCATTAAAAATACAATTCCTTATCTACCATCAGGAACGGGTACCAAAGCGGAACGCCTTGTACCATGACTACAATACTTTCCGGTCCCAAAGAGGACAATATAACGGGTGACATCGCGTTGTCGGTGAGACAGCCGAAACAGAGCGTGGAGATACTTAGCGAAGCAAAGTGTCGCGTGTTACATGGAGTAATTTAAGATCACTTTGCTGCTCCCACCGTGTAACCCAAGAGCCTTCTTTGGCTTCGGTTTCCACGAGAAATCGGATAGGCGAGTGCACGGGAGTCGCGTTTTGCCTGCCTTCTACTCGCCCTTCCCTTTCTTTCCGTTCTTTTCCACCTTTCCTCTGCTTCTTCTCGATACTCTTTCTTCCCGATCTACATGTGTATGTTTAGTTGGCCAGACAATGTCAGAATAGCGTTAGGACTCTAGGGAGCATTAGGCAGTAAGTTTCAGCCCTTTGTGGATGAGTAGGTTTCTCAGTATGAAATTTTACGCGTTGAGGACTTAAATTTATATTGATATTAACCACTTGCGCTGGCAACTGATTGCGGACCATAACGAGTGACCAAACCGTATACAATAATTTGTCGCTTTCTTTTTGAACTCGTCGGTATGATGAATCACTGGATAGGAATTATTAAGAAGAGCCTGGGTTGTGCTTAAATATACTTAAAACCGAGAAAATTTTGCAATTTTGGGACAAAAAAATTCTTGACGTGCGTAGCACGCCATTCCAGTTATACAATGTAAGAGAATGTATCTCTTTTTTTAGAAAATAAAATTATTAAATTATTAATACTGACAGTCTCTCTGTAATAAAATTCTTTTTATCCGCCATTGTATGATAGATATTTAATTTGATTCTTATAGTTTGATAATAGTATATTTTTCAAGGCAATGTTCAATGCTCGTATATCATGTTGAAGTGAGAGGAGGATTTTTGAGAGTACAGATGACGAGATGTACTGAGAAATGGAGGCGCTACGGTTTAAGTAGAATGGGTTGTCTGCGCAAGGCCACTCCGGAATAGTCTATTCATCACTTACGACTTACTTTATTACCCTTCCATCTTTATCTCCAGTCATCTCGTACAACACAACAGAGATATATTGTCAACCTGCTGTTTGATACAGTACGAGAAGTTGAAATTAATTTGTTAAATAATCGAAGCAATAAAACTAGAATCGCACGATTTGTATCTACTTGCTTCGAAAACACAGAATTTAAAAATCTTACATTTGGAAAAAATGAATTGAAAATACTAACAAATGAACAAAATGCACAAAGACCAGCAAGAACAAGATTGTACCAAAAATTAAATATCCCAAGAAATGGTAATCTGGAAATATTCCAAATTTTAAAAATCCACATTGTATTATCAGAGTCTATTTTTCCTTTCAAAGGATCATTTCTTCTCACTAAACGTTAAGTGTCCCCTCTAAAACAGAACATCTCCACGAGTCTCCCACCCCCTCCCTCCGGGCGTCGAGGCGAGCAACAGCCACGTTCTATGAAATAACGACCAGGAAGCGTGCTATTAGTCTTAATGCAGCAGAGTGCTTTCCTCGAAGAGCTTTGTTTCTTCCTAACACGATGGATCTTGACGTGCTTGCCAACTCGAAGGTAAAGAGACAAGTTCGTTTACGTCGGAACCGGTGGACAGGGAATTTTTGACCGATCCATCATCATTTCCCGGTTGCACGTCCGTCGTTTGTCTCGTACCATCGAGGATCCCACCGATCCGTTCGACTACTTCACGGTCTAATTTTTCTCGTTTCGCGTGAAACAGCGCCATTATTTCGAGTAACGTCGGCCTGATTCCCATTGGAATCATCGTTTGTGCTCTCTATGCATGACGAAACGTCATTTTCACTATCTAGTATGGAATAATGAATAATTGGTACTGGTATGGTAATTTTATTCACTTTGTTTCTCTTCTGTTTGATTTTCTCTCTTTTTTTTTTTTTGTTTTTGTTTCTTCTCGGTTAATTTTTCGATAAAGTATTTCTTTTCTTTCTTTTTAATATATTGGAGAACTAGTTCCTTTTGTTTGTTTTACGACCGTGAGCAATGACGTGGAATTGTAAAATACGTAATTTGTTTAGCAAAAGCAGCTAGAGGTCTTTCTTATCTTATAAAACAGGACAGTGAATTACAATAGACATTGTTGTGTTAACCATCCGTCAAAGTAGGAATAGCTATTTTGGAAAATAAAACAACACTTCTGCATCGTTCTTTCTTGGTTACCATTGATATTTCTAAAACAAGTGATTCTTCTAATTTCTATTGATGTAATATTGCGATTAGTCCGTGAGTTTTTATGCAACTTCACATCTTTGAGAATATAATCGAAGAAATAGAATTTTGAATAGTTGAAAATTCTTTCACCTACTAAATATTACTAAACAAATACTGCGTTACAACAAAATTCACGAAAGTCAAATAGATTAAATAAATTATATTTATTTGGATCAATTAAAGTAACAGCAAATATTGCCAAAAACGTTCATCGATCGTCGAATACGTCAAAGGATGAACGTTCTCTAGCAAGCGGAATTTCCCGGAAGAAAAAACAATCTCTAAAACTCGACGGTTCGCTTGAAAAAAAAAAAAAAAAAAAAAACGTAAAACTCGCAAACTCTCTATGTTACTACCGAAAAAGAGCAAGCACCGCAACCCTCTTCCCATAAGCGACTTCATGCGCAAAATTGTCGGCACGGACCATCGGATATTCGCGATTTACCGGAAAATTTCGCGAGTAACACGGCACGGAGTCGAGGAAAAGCGCGAGTTTTTTCTTTCACCCATTCTCGAGATTGGATCGAGCACTATCGCGTTTCCCTGCTCGCGAGGGAAATTAATCCCTTTCGTGAGCGGGCTTCCGCCAATATCCGGACGGAAGACACCGCTTCCGGTCGATTTAATCCTCCACCGACGGGCCACGCGATATATTTTTCAGAGTGCTGATGACTCGTTTGGGGAAGTTGGATTAATAGAAACTCGGGGAACACGCATCGTAAAACGCGATCAGGCGAAGGAAAGTTGGCAAAGTTATCGAAGCGCTATCGATTCCGACTCTTTTCTTTTGCTGTATTTATGGTATCGGGAATTGGGTAAATTGTTTGGAAGAAAGATTTTGCTGCGATGGACGTAGAAAGTTGGGGAGACATTTACTTGATGAATTATTGCATGTACGTTGTAGTAACATGCAATTATCGCAAATTTTTGTGACGTGTATGTGAAATTTCTAGGACTATTTTCTATAATGTTTAAAATTAACTGTAAACTACTTTGTCGATCGAGTTAATTTTCTACTTAATCTTCATTTCTGAATTTGCATTGTTCGAAAATTTCCCCACGTGTGGAAAATATCTTTTCATTACAATTTGCGAGAAGAAACATTTATAATGTTATTTATATAATTGTTGATAAAAGGTAGTTTTCATCCATCTGTATTATGTAGGAGAAACATTTTCTTGTAACATTAACTGTAAAAATTATAAAACTAGTAGGTACTTGTATATCTATAATGAATCACTTTTAGAAATTTAAAATTTAAAATTTAAAATTTAAAATTCTTCGGTGATTATGAAAATGTTTCATTGATTATTAATGACTGTACAGTAACATAATTCTATCGAGAGGAATTGAAAGGGACTGGTTTTATAAATTATTTCGCGACCGTGTTGCTACAACGTTACAGTCTCTAATTGCGCTAATTTTCATATAGAATCAGCTCGTGAAAATGCGAGAGAGAAAGTACGGAACAAATAAAAAGAGGACGAGCCGCGCTTGGAATTGTACGTTGTAATTGAAACTCCAGTTAGAATTGAAATTAATTAAATCGTCTCGATTAAATTTCCCGACTGTAGCGTGTAATATTTGAGGAATCTTAAAAAAGGAATCCCGGGGAAACTGCGCCAAACGCAAATAAAACTTCGAACGATGTAGGAACGTTAATTTCACGCGCAAATTGAAATTCTCCGATATTTTCAACGAACGAAGCACGATGAGATTTTTTTTTGGAATAATTATGACGAAAAATTTACGTTCAAATGCGAGCAAAATTCGCTGTGAAAACATTGATTTCTCTCGTTAAATTAAAAATCAGCGGCGTCAAGTTTTTAACGAGCGAAAAGTAAAAACAAATCACGGCGAAGTTTTAATTATAAAATTAATGATAAATTAATAATAAAGGTAAATCCGTGTACGAGTCGGTGTGCAATTCACTGCAAAAAAATCGTTTCTCGTGTTGCAGTGTCTACTGGAATATCTGTTAATATAAAATAACAATGTCGAGCTTTCGTTTTTTTTTTTTTTTTTCATAAAAATTTTATTTCGCTCATGCATATAAACGAATTGCACATTCACGTAAATCGAAAGAAGGAATACAGCCTGTTTCTTTCAGCGAAGTCGTGAGATAATTAACTTGAGTGTTGCAGACTTTCCATTGACAGTCGTGCGTGAGGGAAAAGCAAAGAACGTTCGGTTTTGAACCACAACTGAGCCAGGAGAAACGATTTCACGCTCGGCGTGAGAGGATGAGAGAAAATTAGAAAAGAGTTTGTCGATCACGAGATGATCGTTGACCGGAAAAATATACGCACGTTATCGCTTCTACCTTTTCTTCTACGTTTTCTCCCCGCGAGCAGGAAAAACGAAAGAAAAAAAGAAAGAAGCTGTCGAATTGGTTAATTTCGTTTCTTCTTGCAACTTCCATTCACCAAAAAAAATTATAGGAGAAATTGTAAAATTAAAATTATATTGACTGAACCTAAGTTTTTAAAACTACATGTATCGTAGATTTTAGTAATATCTATTGAAATATAACATCCATTTTTGATTATACAGATCGAATAGCAAACTCAAGAAGTTAGAACGAAGAATTTATTAAATTTGTAGAAAAGTAATTTAATTTAAATGATATCGCTAATAAGCCAAATTCGTGATTTGTGTAGCGTAAAAATTTGATATAGTTTGTTTGAAGAATCTGCCTGTCGAATAATTTGACTAACAAATTTAAAATATTCAATTTGAACATTTTATTGTGCTAAAAATGTGAAAAATTTGACTAGGAAACTCAAAACATTGTTTCGAACGTTGCTCAAATATATAAAACGTCCAGTTTAAACAGTCCCACTAAAAAACTGTGCGCGTTTCTTGAAACTTTAAACATCTCGTTTGAAAGTCTTGCTTAAATATTCATCTTTTGAAAACTCAATTGAAATTTCTATTGTTCCGAAATTTCATTGTAGTTGTTTACCAAAGAGAGAATATCAAACCGCGATAATTTGCCAGGAAGCTTACGTGTATTCGTGTTCGCGTAAACTTTGCTCGTTTACGCGACAGGGACGATGCAAGGGATAGAAGAGAAGAGGAAGAGACGAGAGAAAGTTCCTTTAGAGAAGCTGAAAATTCTTTGAAATTCTTTGAACTTCTTCGCGCAGAAAACCTTCCGAGACTTTAGAGAGAAGTGTCGCGATGCCTGTGAAAGAATGCAACCCCCATGCACGTTTCAGTCCGTCTCTAATTAATGAAATTATTACTCTTCCGGGAAGAGATGAGATGTTCTTTTCTCGAAGGAACGTTTAAACGGACGAGGCTGCCCTCCCCGTTGCCTCTTCCCCCCCCTCCCCGTGGAATGTAATTTTAAACGAAATTTTCGTCAGAAACAACTGGAAACAATTAAACGTAATTAAAGATAACCGTGGAACACGGGAAAGAAGAAAATCTTGAGAATGACAAAGTACGGAAACTTACAGTACTTGATCTAATACAAATCTTTCTTGTACTGTATGAATTTTTGTTCAAATATATATAAATAATTAATTAATTAAAACATATAAATACGTCCAATTTTTCGCGATGGTAATATTAGAAAATATTCTGCTGACTGTCTAAGAATTCCTAGACCGCCCCCGTTGGCGGCGGTTCAAGGTTTCGCAGGAATACCAGCCCCCATTGGCTTGAGTTCAATATCACCCGGTGAATTGAATCAGAGTACGGAATCGAAATAACATTCCATTTAAAACGCATTACTATTAAACACTTTGTACTAATTTTACGAAAGGATGGTTTAAATACTTCAATTTCCGATTAAATTCTGAAAGTTTTTCATTGAAATCTAAGTGATCTCTCTACGATTCACAGATTAAGTGAAAGGTATTCTATTCGAGTAAATAAAATGTTAATGCAATAGTGAAATATTAGAATAATACACTGAGCTAATTTAATTACATATTACACTAAATACAGTTATTTAATTACATGCTATATAACACCACCCATAGAACATTTAACCAATTTGTCCAGCAATTCTTTATTATTATTTTTTGTATTTCCTTTGTACATTCTTTGTATTTTTCTGCCTTTTACGTAAATCTATATTATACAGATTATTACAAAGTAATAATTTTAAATTGAATGAAGAAAAAGATGATGAAACTTCGTATTTCTTCAATTTTGAGGTAACACATAGATAGTTTGAAATGATATTTCAACTATGTTTGAAAAGGTATCTACTCAAAATTATTGTCCTGTATTGTACTAAAAGATTTCTATTCGGGATTATTATCCATAATCTCTCCTATACTTTCTCAATAGTAGCCCAACAGTCTCCTCCAGAAGTCTCGTAATATCATCTTCCCAAAATTTGGTGCATTTTTATCGAGTTAAATCTTTCACTACGTTGAGAATTTTTTAGTAAAATATGAAGGATGAAGTAAAACGTCTTAAATTATTCAAATTCTTCGTGCAATGCTAATATATAATTATATATTTGTTACTTAAACCAAATAACTATGTTGCAATCTATCGCAAAGACACTTTGCAAAAATTCATGGTCTGTTCAGAACTTGCTACAATTAGCCACCCTCTCCGGTAACTGCAGCGAATTAACGTCTCGAGACCATAACGACCATAAAAAAGGGGGGCGAGGGGGCTGTATGACTTGAAAGAACGAACGAAGAACCGTTCCTTGCTGGTGTTCCTTTGAGATCCGAAGCTCCGCCACTCGGGAATCCTCGCCTTTGAGGCACGGTTCCTCGAGATGGCAGCCGTACCATCCCTTAAACACTTAAACATCTCCAGACGCAAGAACGCATCCCTTCCCGTTGCAAGCACGATGCACTGGGCCGCTCGTTAATACGTAAAAATCCCTTTTTACCCTTACGAGGCCGTCGCTGGACCACGTGTTGAGAACCTCCCCAGTCGTCATGGCAACCCCCGTCCGATCTCGCAGACGACGAACACGCCGCGTTCCTCGCACTCGAATCAGGAACGTAACTTCCGCGTCGCTGGCCCTTTGTTACTTTCAGATCGACTGTTCCAACAATTCGTACGTGTCCTTTAACCTCTTGCGCTGGAATGACGTGCCACGCACGTCGAGAATTTTTTGTTCCAAAATTGCAATATTTTCTCAGTTACGAGTATATTTAAGTATAACCCAGGCAAAACAAACGATAAATTTATTACTTCTCAATAATTTCTATCCAGTGATTTATCATACCAACGAGTGCAAAAAGAAAGCGACGAATTATTGTATACGGTTTGGTCACTCGTTATGGTCCGCAATCAGTTGCCAGCGCAAGTGGTTAAGGGTTCTGTTGCGTGGTGAGAAATGTCTCAGTTTGTCTCAGTTTGTTTCTTCGGAGTGGTAAAGGTTTTTGTAGGATTTGTTTGAGATCAGAAGGTGAAAGAATTAGATTTTTTTTAGGAAATCTCAAATTTAGAAAAGAATAGAATTTGAAATGGAATTTTAACTGCTGGAAGTATAAGAAATTGCATCGAAGATTAGAAAATTTATTCAGATCTTTTGAAACGTAGTTTCAATGAAAAATTAAGAATCAATCATATTGATCACTCTGCTAGTTTTAATGTTAAGACTGCGAAGGGTGAAGATTTGAAAAATTCGAGCATATAGCAAAGGTTAATGTATGGGAAGGCTAGACTGTAAAAAAGCAATTTTCAAGCTTCAAGCAAGTATTAATTTTATGTACACTTTCGGATTAGTTCCTTTAAATTTTATCAGCGTAACATCACGTCTCATATTACAATGCTAATAAAATTTCAAAATATTCTTCACACGAGACACGTAATGCGTTCGTAAGAATTCCTTCATGACAAACTTTCGCGAGTCACTGTATCTCGTCACGAGTGCCTCGAAAATACTCGATAAATCGATTTCCCAATTAAATCACGCGAGCTGGAAACCTCGGGAAACTTCCATTGTGTCCGTTGATCGACCAGGTTTTTCGGCGCATGTTTCCCGTCTAATTAAATCGATACACCTGCGCGTGTCGGAGGCTGGGACGAGGCGCTGCGTGCGACTGAAAACTCTTCAAGCAGTCAATTAATCCACAGCGCGAAATTAATCAATGACGTCCGGCAGGTATCACCGCGGCGGGGAAAAAATCGATATGTCGCGACGTATCGTAACAAATCGTCCCTCGATGCTCGTCCAAGGAAAAAACAAAACGGAAGAAAAAAAGTTTGAAAAAAAAAAACAAGGGACGGATGTGTCAACGTTTCCTCGACGAAGATTTATGCGACGAAGGATCGGCTTTTAATTGCCGGACCGTGGACAGATGGCGACTAGGTTTCACGAAATCGTGGAATGATGGATGAATTTTTGGAATTAGGGTGGCAATTAGTCTGGTCTAAGTATAAAAAGAAGGCCTGTTTGTCGTGGTAATTAACTTTCACAGAGTTACAGACCTTTGATGCGAAGACACTTTGAAAGTGTAAAAGATAGACAGTTGTATCATTTTGTGTTAATTTATTTATTAGCTACCGTAAATTTGTAGATTTAGATATTTCTGTAATTAAATATTCGTGATTATTATTTAAACATTATTTAAATAGCTGGATAAAATATATTTTCTTCGTAACTTTTAACATGTCAGATTTTATAGATTTTATAGAATCTGCTCTGTATTTTATCAATGAACATTTTTATTCATTTGTACAGATCTAATTCTTAAACATATTTATGATCCAAATATTTATACACATAACAAATACATACACTGTTCGTAGGATTGAGAACATTACATGAATATTCAGTAAATATTACGCACATTTTGTATTTGTCCAAATCCAATCAATATTTATTTACAGCTAAGAATTAATAAAGGAAAAAATTTTAAATGTAACTTTCGAAACGATCCAAAGTTTGCCAATATAATTAAGATCTTCGAAAGACGCGGTTTTCTAATCTAACAATCCTAAAGCAACACGGTCCCGTTTGATCTGTTACGAAACATTTTAAAAAGAATTTTAGAATCATCTTATATAATTAAGATCGCCAAAGAAGCAACTGGAGCTTCGAATCTGAATCGACACCGAGACAGAGTAATTATCGCGCACTGGTAATCACCACGAACCCGTTTCATTTCGTTACATCGGATTCTCCCTAATCATTTATTTCTTGTACGATCATCTCTTCCTGCTCATGCATCGATGGCCTCGCCATTTGTTCGCTCGAATTTGCCGCGTCATCAATTACAATTACTGTCACGTTTTTAATAATTGCGGAATTTTTATCA